>SJXQ01002947.1:0-25218 GCA_006408695.1 Aepyceros melampus | reverse complement strand
GCAAGAATCACAAACAGGTGCAGTCGAGATGGAGTGTTTTGATTGGTTTACAAACTTTGGCCTTTTCGGGGATAGGTCCATTTGTTATCGGGCCTAAATGGCTGACTGTCCTGTAATTATACTGATTTAGTTATTGTTCTAGAAAACAATTTCCTGGAGTGGCTCAAGACAATCATTTTCTTAGCTTGACTCCTGGGGGTTGTATTCCTAAAATGTGAGTATAATCCCCCTCAGTGCTTTTCTTTTTCTTAAGACAATGGGCCTGATTTAAGATTAACAAAGAGCCCGTGGGTGAAGGTCTGTTTCCTTAGAGCCCCTAGTAAATTTTTAACCTTTCCCTTTGTTCCCTGGGATGCCCCTAAAGAGGTCAGAAGGCACTGATCTCATACCTGTGTTTCTAGTGGCGCCTCTCATGGCAGATTGATTACAGGCTGGGGAACAAATCATGATTAGAAACAATTTTTACAATCTCAGGCTGGTTTCCACAATAGTTTCAAAGTTGCTTTGATATTCTATGCTCCATTTGATCTTAACAGTGCCATGTTTAAGCTGATAGAACTGACATCTGTAGATGAGGTATTAAGAGATTTGGAGAGTTCAATGACTTCCAAAGAGATAGTGATAACTGAAAAAAAGCCTGAATAAAGCCTATCTCCAAATTAAGCACTGTCCCTCTGTCCCTGAGCCCAGAAGGCCTTGTTTAATGCTTGCATAATGCTTCTCTCATGATAATTTTAATAGTCTTATATGGAGTGATATTTTCAGAGTAGCTATTCTCAGAACAACTTTCTTTCATATGTGCAAGGACTTATGTGTTTCTCACACACTAGGGTGATTGCACTAATATTAACATACCTTTACAGCCTAGTCTTTGAATTGTTTATTTAATTTAGTTATTTTTTGGTGTTGACCATCTGGTGATGTCCATGTGTAGAGTCTTCTCTTGTGTTGTTGGAAGAGGGAGTTTGCTGTGACCAGTGAGTTCTCCTGACAAAACTCTGTTAGCCTTTGCCCTGCTTTGCTTTGTACCCCAAGGCCACATTTGCCTGTTACTCCAGGTATTGCTTGATTTCCTACTTTTGCATTCCAGTCCCCTATAATAAAAAGGACATCTTTTTAAGGTATTAGTTCTAGAAGGTCTTGTAGGTCTTCATAGAACCATTCAACTTCAGCTTCTTCAGCTTACTGGTTGGGGCATAGACCTGGATTATTGTGATATTGAATGGTTTGCCTTGGAAATGAACAGAGATCATTCTGTCGTTTTTGAGATTGCATCCAAGTACTGCATTTCATGGTAAAGCGTCTGCCTACAATGAGGGAGACCTGGGTTCAATCCTGGGGTCGGGAAGATCTCCTGGAGAAGGAAATGGCAACCCACTCCAGTATTCTTGCCTGGAAAATCCCATGGACAGAGAAACCTGGTTAGGCTACAGTCCATGGGGTTGCAAAGAGTCAGACAGGACTGAATGACTTCACTCACTCACTCACTCACTGCATTTTAGTCCCTTTTGCTGATTATGAGGGCTGCTCTATTGCTTTTAAACAATTCTTGCCCACAGTAGTAGATATAATGGTTGTCTGCATTAAATTCACCCATTCCAGTCCATCTTAGTTCGCTGGTTCCTAAAGTGTCAACGTTCACTCTTGCCATCTCCTGTTTGACCACTTCCAATTTGCCTTGATTCATGGACCCAACATTCCAGGTTCCTATGCAATACTGCTCTTTACAGCATTGGACTTCACTTTCATTACCAGTCATATCCACAACTGGGTGTTGTTTTTGCTTTGGCTCCATCCCTTCATTCTTTCTGAAATTATTTCTCCACTGATCTCCAGTAGCATATGAGGCACCTACTGACCTGGGGAGTTCCTCTTTTAGTGTCCTATCTTTTTGCCTTTTCATACTGTTCATGGGGTTCTCAAGGCAAGAATACTGAAGTGGTTTGCCACTGCCTTTACCAGTGGACCACATTTGGTCAGAATACCAGACCACCTGACCTGCCTCCTGAGAAGTCTGTATGCAGATCAAGAAGCAACAGTTAGAACTGGATATGAAAGAACAGACTGGTTCCAAATTGGGAAAGGAGTTATGTCAAGACTGTATACTGATATTGATATTTCTCCTGGCAATCTTGATTCCAGCTTGTGCTTCTTCCGGTCCAGCGTTTCTCATGATGTACTCTGCATATAAGTTAAATAAGCAGGGTGACAATATACAGCCTTGACGTCCTCCTTTTCCTATTCGGAACCAGTCTGTTGTTCCATGTCCAATTACAATTGTTTCTTTCTGACCTGCATATAGGTTTCTCAAGAGGCAGGTCAGGTGGTCTGATATTCCCATCTCTCTCAAAATTTTCCACAGTTTATTGTGATCCACACAGTCAAAGGCTTTGGCATAGTCAATAAAGCAGAAATAGATGTTTTCCTGGAACTCTCTTGCTTTTTCTATGATCCAGAGGATGTTGGCAATTTGATCTCTGGTTCCTCTGCCTTTTCTGAAACCAGCTTGAACATCAGGGAGTTCACGGTTCACGTATTGCTGAAGTCTGGCTTAGAGAATTTTGAGCATTACTTTACTAGCATGTGAGATGAGCAATTAATGAGCAATTGTGCGATAGTTTGAACATTCTTTGGCCTTGCTTTTCTTTGAGATTGGAATGAAAACTGACCTTTTCCAGTCCTGTGGCCACTGCTGAGTTGTCCAAATTTGCTGGCATATTGAGTGCAGCCCTTTCACAGCATCATCTTTCAGGATTGAAATAGCTCAACTGGAATTCCATCACCTCCACTAGCTTTGTTCGTAGTGATGCTTTCTAAGGCCCACTTGACTTCACATTCCAGGATGTCTGGCTCTAGGTGAGTGATCACACCATCGTGATTATCTTGGTTGTGAAGATAATCAAGGTTATCTGTTGGTTATCTGTTGGTTATCTGTTTATTCTTGTCACCTCTTCTTAATATCTTCTGCTTCTGTTAGGTCCATAACATTTCTGTCCTTTATTGAGCCCATCTTTGCATGACATATTCCCTTGGTATCTCTAATTTTCTTGAAGAGATCTCAAGTCTTTCCCATTCTGTTGTTTTCCTCTATTTCCTTCTAGTGTTTCATGAATAAGTGTATCTGCCTATCTATCTAAATGTGTATGTTCTTCTCTATAATATTTTAATGCAAGAAAGAAAATTTTTTTTCTTTCCTTTCTTTAATGTGAATTTTAATTCACATTAAATGTTTTTCCCTCCACATTCCATTAAATATGACTTAGCCCTTAACCTACCTGAATTGGGGGTTGGCCAATGACTCCTTTGAGACTGTTGAAGACCTCAAAGGCTTTTGCAACCTGGGAAAGCTTTGACCTGAAGCTGTGGTCCCAGCCCTCACAGATCCTTCAGTGGTGGAGCTCCCTGGGATCAGGACACACAGGAGCCTAATGTTCAGGCTTAGATCTTCAAGGGCCCTGCACACCTGTGGGGCACTTAGAGTAGAACCCGGGAACAGAAACCCATTACTTGATTCTTCCATCTCTTAGTCTTAAGAAATCCAACTCTCTCCCTGGGTCTCTGTCACCCTTGAATCCCTTCTTCCCTCCAACCAAGCAAAAGGCTCAGTTTGCTCACTCTTGCTATGACTGAATCACCAAAGACATCAATTCATTTTGGAGCAGGGGTCTCCAATCTCACAAGCCTGGGTGTTCATCAATGAGAGGGTAGGGGAAAATTACATTTTGACCCCCTTGGTAATGATTATTCAGTAGGAAAAAGACAAGGTACTATTTAACTTATTAATTACATATGCTATCAATATTGCTCTCTACCTGTATTTAAATTTAAATGATACATAAGACACAGTTTTGTTTCTTGTGTTTTAACCTGATGCCATATCATGAACATAATCCACACTTTAAAATACTTTAAAAGAATCAGAGTTTTCCTACTTTTTGATGTTACAAAAGGTTCTGAAACCAACATTTTTGAGCACAAATCTATTCAAATCTATGATCAATTTTTAGAATAAATGATGGGTTTCTGCACTCAAGGAGTTCACTCTGGCTTGGTAGGACAGGAAGACAATGAGAGAGAGAGTTTTCATGTGGGTGGTGGATTGGACAATGGAAACAGAATATGGGGCATGAAGGCGACAAAAATGAGAAAGGCATTGGTGATGGGTTTGCCAGATTGTGTTTAGACCTGCTTCCTTAAGTCCTTTGACAGTCAGTGCGAATCTGAATGAGTGGTGTGGTCTCAGGCCTTACTCCCTAAGAGTGGCGTTAGACCAGCAGCATCAGCTACCTGGGAATAGCTGTACACGCAGAATCTCAGACTCCACTCTAGACCTTGGTAAACTGTTGACGGCATCACTGTTATCCTAGGTCTTTGTGTTCTAGCCAGCTGGTAAGCCTGCATACTTATCTTACAGCCCAATTTCCTTTTCCAACAAACAAGAGCCTAGGTTTGAAAATGCATGAGCAGTTATTGCTATTATGATGATGACAGTTATTACTATTACCTTGATTTTATAGTATACATTTTCTTTTAAGAGCTGAAAAGGCTTAAGAAATATTATATCACTAATCCTTACAGTATCATTGTGAAATAGGTAGGTGGTAAATATAAACAAGTGTCAATATTATGCTAAATCATACTTAAGTATACGGTGTGAAACCCTGAGTGATCCAATGAAAGGCAATATCCTTTGGCTGCAGCTGAAGTATTCTATGTTTCTATCTCTTATGTTAAATCTCCTAGTGATCGAGTTTGGTGACCCATTCTGTTTTTTCGCCACCTCTCCTTAAATAACATTTCTTTTGCATTTATATGAAAAGAAATGAGATATTTTGAAAAAATTCTAGGTCTTAAGGAAATTTACAAACATGACTTCAGCAATGCCCATATGTAAGGGAAACAGAGACACTTAGAATTACAAATACAACTGAAATCAAAGGCTGTGATTTCATCCAGTCAGCTTCTATATTGACGCGTTACTGAACTGAGTCTGACCCTGCTTTCCTTCTTGTCAATCACTATGCCAGATTAATTCTTTCCAAACTTTGGTCATTTTTTTATCCCATTAATTAATTTATTATTTATCTTTAAAAATAATTAATTAAAAATCCTAAATATGTTTTCTTTAAAAATAAATGTTATCTTAGCATCACAAATGGAAGATCAATAAGTTCTACTTGGTATAAAATAAAGTATTACAAAAAATGAACACCATGAAACCAAACTAACTTATTAAATTCTAGTCTTTATCCTTGGAGCCTGAGGCTTGCTCTCTCTTTGTTAACAAGAGAGCTTTAGCAAGTACTGGAGTGGTGTGAAAGATTGGCACCAAACCGAGACTCTTTTCCTGAGGTAGTTAGGAGAATTAACAGAGTTACTAAGGGATTATTTTTCTGACTTTGTAATTTAATGTTATTGAATGCCTAGATATGGACTACTTTAAATAATTTCCCTAAACTCCTCTAATTTTGAACATTAATTCTCAGAAGTAATGAGAGTGGCCTACCCACAATTTCCCCCATTACTTCTAAATCCTCCAGCTAAATACTTCCTGCTCTGAGACAGTGTAAAGCTTCTTTCATCTGATATGACTTCTCTGACCGTCTGAATCTTTTCAGCCTTTAAGACTGACTCTCAATACCTCTGGGTGAGGCTCCTTGATTTCCTGGGTTTATGGAAACCTCAGCCTCTTTTATGGAGAATAAAATGGAAGTCCACTCCAGTACTATTGCCTGAAAAAGCCCATGGACAGAGGAGCTTGGTAGGCTACAGTCCATGGGGTCGCAAAGTCAGACACGACTGAGCGACTTCACTTTCACAGCCTCTTTTAAATTCCTTTTGCATCATTCACTTTGTATTCATCATACACCAACCTAATGGGTGATGAGAATCTTCTTGTGGGAGAACGTGTTTCCATTACCAGCAGGTGGTAAGCCTTCTGAGGGCAGTGGAATACCAGAAGCTCCCCCTTGGTATGGTGTCCTTGCAAGGAACAGGTGTTCAGTCAGTAACTATTGCTTTGAGATGAAATTTCTCTGACTCTGCTCTATTTGTGGTTTGAAAATTCATGTGCTAACAGGGGCTGTATCTACAGGAGATTGATAGCTTCCAGGATTCCCGATTTACTTTGTCACTCTTTTCAGGGCCATTACAGCAGCAGTAGAGAGTTTCAGCAGCCTAATTTGTGCTTTGACCTGAAAGTTGTGGTTTGTGCTATTTGTGACATTTTTAGGGACCTTAGGGAAGCCCTATTAACTCAGAAGGTAAATTCAACCAGATGGAAACCTTGGATTTGGATTCAACCTACTAGCCCAGCCATTAGAATTCATAGAAAGCATCCCTGGAAGACGCAAAGGAAGCATCTTAGACCACCTGACATGGTTTCCGTTATTCACATCATCACATTATAACTTCTTCCTTCAGTGTGCAATGCTTTTCAGATCCTCCCTACCATGATATGATTTTCAGTTTCATCCTTCCTTTTGGGCTCTATTTACCTGGTTGATTAACTGTATTTGTCTCATACCCTGAAAGGCAATTGTTTCTAACATTTGGATGCAATATTTCCTGTAAGATCCCCAAGTTTACAAACACATTGTTACTGCTGATATCTTGATATTTCACTTGGGTAAAACTGAAAGTATGGAGATCATTCTCTAAATACTGATAAATTTCCCTGTTTGAAATCTTTCCATTGTGTAAGGTTATACTTGATACAACTTTTAAGATATTTGATGACTGTAAGGACTTTCTTTGGGAATATACACTGGAGGCCTTATTTCTCACTAGAAGCTTTTCAAAATTTCTTTTCAGAAACAGCTACAGTACATTTTAAACAACACAGAAAATTACTATAAAAGACTGGAACTCACATAGGAAGAGAGATGTCAGATTCAACCAAGCAAACCATCGTTTCTTCTTATTTTTGGTTAGAGGTGTTGAAATTGCATAAAAGTGCCTTTATTTGTAGGAATATTAAAGGGTTAATCTGTTTCATTTACTTAAATATTCCAAACCACGATGAAAACATTTTTGCACCTAAGAGGAAAGATTGTGGGTGAAAAACTGAAGATACATGATTTATCACTCCCCTCACAAATAAAATTTATTCATTGCATCCACCAGCCATCACACAGATGGTCAGAAAATTGGCTTTGTGTAGGGATGTGGATTCAGGCATGAATATTAATATGAGACAGATGTAAACGCATATTAATATGCATTTGCTTTGCATGGACTGACATTACAATATTTTCATTAAAGAAACTGCATTTGAAAAGAAAGTATAGGTCACCTTTTACAAAGCATAAAATTGTATAGTAGAATATATTTGTGGGCTCTGAAAAACAACTGTTGATAAGAAAGGAAGAATGAATATTGAAGCTGTAGTTGGATGTTTACAACATAACCACAGAGGCATCAGAAAGATTTTGCTCCTCTTATTACAATTAAACTGTATTTTCGAACTTCAGCCATATAAGGTGCAAGCTGCCACTTGAGCAATCTAGGGAAACAAAGCCCTGTTTGGATATAATACAGGGACAAGTATAAATTATGAGGAGTCTGAGATAAGCTAAACTATCTAGAAAGATCCATTCACATCCTAAGACACAAATTTTCAGTGTGTGGTTGCCGTAATGGCAGTGATTCATAAAAATATAAGATTTATGCAGGCATGGTACTTTGGGAATTTTTTTTGTCAGTGCAGGACAGCATTTATGCTCACATCAGCGCCAGCATCTGTGCTGTTAGTATCTGCTTATGGTAGCATTGTGCTTCCTTCCCAAGTGGAAGGAGAGAACGTGACATTGTAAAAAGCTATTCACAGGCTTGCTGCTTTGTACTCACAAACCATTCACAGGGTGTTTTGCCACTAAAATATTGCTTACTGGAGAGAACGGCAGCTTTCTTCTGTTTGCGAATCCCTTAAAAATGCTGTGTTGGCTCTTCAGACAAACATGATTACATCCCAGTCCATGAATGTGCAAGTTAATAATTATAAATGATCTGTTATTGATTATTCACTTCAGTGACTTCACTCATCCTTCCAAAACCTCCATGAAGCTTCTGAATTCCATTCTCCAGCTCTGATTTCCTCCTGACTTCATCATGCCTTTCTAACTGCCTGTTCAAAAAATTCATCTGGAGGTCCAGCCACACGTCCACAGATGGAGCTGGCATCTTCCCCTACAATACACGGAGCAGTGGAGGGAGCGTGGAGCCTGATCTAGGGTCAAGAAGCTTGGAGTTTGAAATCTGATTCTGCCTCTCACTGGCTACATGACCCAGACAAATAATTGAACTTCTCTGAACCTCAGTTTCTCACGAGTAAACTAGGGGATAGTTTTTGCCCATTTCTGCAGCTATTTTCATATAATTGCTTGGTTTGTTACATGTGAGAATTTGTGGGAAATTGCACTGCATGTCTAGCACACAGTAATTTCTCAGGTCTATTTTTACGGTTCTCTGTTTCTTTTACTGGCCCGGCTATTTTATCAATCTCTCTGTCTCTTTACTTATTGTTCATTCTGTCCCTTATTTGTCTTCACTGTCATCTTTTTGCTTTGGCCTCAATTACACTTCTCCTGGTGTATAACCATTTATTATACAATGATTTCCTAACTGGTTTCCTTATCTCCTCATCTGAATCATGGGACAAGTTGATTTTCCTAAGCACAGCACTGACCAGATTTATCCTTTGTTCAAGATCCTTAAAGGGCTAGCATTACATATCAAGTAAAACCCAAGACATTTGTTGGCAAGCAGGCCCTTTTTTTTTCTTTTTTTGCTGAACCTTTAATCAGCCATCCAGGCCAGTCTCTGTCTTTTGGTGGCCCATCTCCAGGACTGCCTTTCCCCAAAACTTGCTCTCCCTGCCCTGCCTTGGCTTGGCCTGGATTCCTACTGGAAGTGGGCCTCCCCACATGATCTCTTGGCGGATTCCTACCCACAGATAAGTCCTCTCTCAGGAATCTTTTCCTCTGATCAGCCATAGCAGTTGGTTCATGTTGCTGAAAGCTTTATTTGACTGACACATTTATGGAACTCTGATTTATTTAACCTTCGTTATGGCTTGTATCATGTGTCCATTCTGAAGATGAAGAGACTGAGATGTGGAGAGTTAGGTAACTTCCTTGATCACGGAGCTGTTAAGTAGAAGATTTGGGAATCCAATTCAGGTGGTCTGGCAGGATGTGTGTTATTGACCACATGTGTTCTATGCCATGCTGCTTTTCAATTTCAAAATTTTAAATATGTCATGAGTATTTTTTAAGTCTTGTTCCTATTAATGTACTATTGTAGTTCTCTACCAAGTCTTCCATCAAAAAAATCAAGAGACCATTTGTCTGGATTATTGAATCTTTTAGCCTTTGCTTCCAAGTTTGAAATCTTTCGAAGATTGAAACCAGTGGTTGTCTGACAAGATTCTAGATGAGATTAGCCATGTGATAGTGGATATGCTCTCTCTGTCATTGTATGTACATATTAGATATTCCTCTACATATTTACACATATCATTTAGGGACTGATATAAAGTATTTGCACCCTGCTCTAAGTTGAGTTCAGTTGCTCAGTCACGTCCAACTCTTTGCGACCCCATGGACTGCAGCAAGCCAGGCCTCCCTGTCCATCACCAACTCCCAGAGTTCACTCAAACTCACGTCCATTGAGTCAGTGATGCCATCTAACATCTCATCCTCTGTCGTCCCCTTCTCCTCCCACCTTCAATCTTTCCCAGCATCAGGGTCTTTTCAAATGAGTCAGTTCTTCGCAGCAGGTGGCCAAAGTATTGGAATTTCAGCTTCAGCATCAGTCCTTCCAATGAATATTCAGGACTGATTTCCTTTAGGACGGACTAGTTGGATCTCCTTGCAGTCCAAGGGATTCTCAATAGTCTTTTCCAACACCATAGTTCAAAAGCATCAATACTTCGGCACTCAGCTTTCTTTATAGTCCAACTCTCACATCCGTCATGACTACTGGAAAAACCGTAGCTTTGACTAGACAGACCTTTGTTGATGAAGTAATGTCTCTGCTTTTCAATATGCTATCTAGGTTGGTCATAACTTTTCTTCCAAGGAGCAAGCATCTTTTAATTTCATGGCTGCAGTCACCATCCACAGTGATTTTGGAGCCCCAAAACATAAAGTCTTTCACCGTTTCCATTGTTTCCCCATCTATTTGCTATGAAGTAATGGGACCAGATGCCATGATCTTAGTTTTCTGAATGTGGAGTTTTAAGCCAACTTTTTCACTCTCCTCTTTCACTTTCATCAAGAGGCTCTTTAGTTCTTCTTCACTTTCTGCCATAAGGGTGGTGTCATCTGCATGTCTGAAGTTATTGGCATTTCTTCTGGCAATCTTGATTCCAGCTTGTGCTTCATCCAGCCCAGCATTTCTCATGATGTACTCTGCATATAAGTTAAATAAGCAAGGTGACAATATACAGCCTTGATGTACTCCTTTTCCTATTTGGAACCAGTCTGTTGTTCCATGTCTGTTTCTAACTGTTGCTTCCTGACCTGCATAGATTTTTCAGGAGGCAGGTCAGGTGGTCTGGTATTCCCATCTCTTGAAGAATTTTCCACAGTTTTCTGTGATCCACAAAGTCAAAGGCTTTGGCATAGTCATTAAAACAAAAGTAGATACTTTTCTAGAACTCTTTTGCTTTTTCAATGATCCAGCGGATGTTGGCAATTTGATCTCTGCCTTTTCTAAAACCAGCTTGAATATCTGGAAATTCACAGTTCACATACTGTTGAAGCCTGGCTTGGAGAATTTTGAGCATTAGTTTACTAGCGTGTGAGATGAGTGCAATTGTGCAGTAGTTTGAGCATTCTTTGGCATTGCCTTTCTTTGGGATTGGAATGAAAGCTGACCCTTTCCAGTCCTGTGGCCACTGCTGAGTTTTCCAAATTTGCTGGCCTATTGAGTGCAGCACTTTCACAGCATCATCTTTTAGGATTTGAAACAGCTCAACTGGAATCCCATCACTCCACTAGCTTTGTTCATAGTGATGCTTCCTAAGGCCCACTTGACTTCACATTCCGGGATGTCACCCTGCTCTATCTTCTTTTATATCATTTACACATGTTCATATACTGAAGATTCTCAACAAGATGGAATGTCTTGCACTAAGCAGACCAAGAACAGTCCTCTGTCTCTAGGCATTCAGTAGTTTCTAGGTGGAAAAACAAGCCTGTTTTATTCCCTGCTTTATTGCCTAGCATATCATCTGGAATATGGCTAGGAAACAAATGCTCAAAGAACCATTCTATTTTCTCATGTCAGTCTAAGTATTCTTAGTAATAAGTTATTTATATGTTAATTTATTCCTTCACGTTTGTTATGATCACCCTTGGTGTGGTTTCTAAAGTTGTGATTCAGAATTTCACATCTAGTCACTTTCGAAGAAACAAAAAAATTAATCTTTATGTCCTACTTGAGGGTGGTTGGGTGTCATAGCAGATAGAACCCAGATGACTACAGAATACTTTTAATACTTCCTCTGACCCTACTTCTTTTCACTCATTCAGGCCTTCATTTTTTGAAGCAGGGGTGCCTAGTCCAGGGGATATATCTTTCTTTAGAAAATCCACAGATAGATCTTGGGGTCCCCATGAGATTGCTAAAATTGTATACATAATTGTATACAATTGTTTCAGGCAGAGGATCTATAGATTCTTTAAAAATAGTCTATCTTATTATATTATTTGCCTTTTAAATGATAAGAGTAATATGTTTACCCTGTAAAACATTCAAACAGTACAGAGGAATATCAAGTAAAGAAGTCAACCAGCACAGAAGCATATCAAGTAAAAAGTTAGAATTCATTTTTCTCCACTTTTCACTCTTTACACTCCCAGTCTCATAAATGGATCATATCATCATTCTATTTGATACCTGACTTTAATAACATAAAGTCATATTACCTTATCAGTATATAAAGACAGGGAAGCCCCACCTTTCAAGAATATTTATTTTGAAATAGTTATAGATTTATAGCAAGTTAAAAATATATTAGAAGAGTCCTGTATTTAAGGACCAGTGGCATCATATTTCATAATTGCAGTCAAGCCTCTTGATGAAGGTGAAAGAAGAGAGCGAAAAAGTTGGCTTAAAACTCAACATTTAAAAAATGAAGATCATGGCATCCGGTCCTGTCACTTCACGGCAAATAGATGGGGAAAATATGGAAACAGTGGCAGATTTTATTTTATTGGGCTTGAAAATCACTGCAGACAGTGACTGCAGCCATGAAATTAAAAGATGCTTGATCCTTGGAAGAAAAGTTATGACAAACCTAGACAGCGTATTAAAAGGCAGAGACAGCACTTTGCTGACAAAGGTTGGCATAGTCAAAGCTATGATTTTTCCAGTGGTCATGTATGGATGAGAGAGTTGGACTATAAAGAAGGCTGTGTGCCAAAGAATTGATGCTTTTGAACTGTGGTGTTGGAGAAGACTCCTGAGAGTCTCTTGGACAACAAAGAGATCCAAACAGTCCATCCTAAAGGAAATCAGTCCTGAATATTCTTTGGAAGGACTAATGCTGAAGCCTCAATATTTTGGCCACTTGATGCAAAGGGCCACCTCATTGGAAAAGATCTTGATGCTTGGAAAGATTGAGGGCAAGAGGAGAAGAGGGCAACAGAGGGTGAAGTAGTTGGATGGCCTTACCTACTCAATGGACATGAGTTTATGCAAACTCCAGGAGATTGTGAAGGACAGGGAGGCCTGGCGCTGCAGTCCATAGGGCTGCAAAGAGTCAGACACGACAGTATCACACCCAGTAAGCTGATGCTGATAACTGACCAGAGGGCTTAGTGCCAGCTCATCAATTTTACATGTACCTGTGTGTTGTGTGTGAGTATAGTTCTAGGCAGTTGTAACATGTGCAGATTCACCTGACTACTACCACAATCAGAGTGCAGAGCTGTCCATAATCCAAGGGCCCCTCCTGCCGCCCCTTTCGAAGCCACATCCACCTCTCTCCCTATTATTTCTAGTCCCTGGCCACCATTACCCTGCTTTTCACTTTGTAATTCTGTCATTTCAAGAATGGTATATAAATGGAATTAAACTACCTGTAGTCTTTTGGGGTTCTCTCTCCCCACCAACTCAGCATAAAACCCTAGAGATTCATCCATAATTTTGAATGTATCAATAGTTCACTCCTTTTTATTGCTAAGCAGTATGTAGAAATGTATCACAATTTTTTAAAAAGCCATTTGACTATTGAAAAATATCTAAATTGTTTCCATTTTTTGACTATTATGGATACAGCTGCTATGAACATTGGTGTGCAGATTTTAGCATGGGCAAAGGTTTTCATTTCTTTGGGATAAGTGTCCATCAGTACAATTGCTGGCTCATGTGTCAAGTGTGCGTAGTTTTACAAGACACTGGGAAACTCTTTTGAGGCCCACAGCTTTCCTAGAGAGTTTCAAAGAGAGCTTTGACTCTAAGAAGATTGAAGCAAGTTGACATGACCCAAGTTTGGCCTGTGACCCAGTTACAAATTGCTCCAAATTGTCAAGTAGGGAAACTTCTCTTTTCTCATTCTTTCTTCTACCACTAATGGGCATTTCACACTAAAACTTCAGCAACAGTTCTTTGATGACGTTTCCTCATCATTCACAATCCTGATCCTAGGACTTGCCTAATTCCTATTCATCTAGTCTTTTAAACATTTGTAAGAGAAATCAGCAATAACTCTTGCTCTCAAGGATTTTGCGTTCCTCACACCATCCTTATTTATTTACATTGGTGACTTTCCATCTACTGATGGCTAGTGTCTGGTCTGTTAATTCTGTGCTTTATACGAAGTTAAGGTCTTCCTACTTGTTCATGCACTATAGTCCCCATGTTTTCAAAGCATAGCTCACTGAAACCCTGTGTTAGCCATCATTCTTTTTGCTGCAGGGAAAACTTGAAAGAAAACAGTTCTGCTTAGGCTGGTGATGAAAGATGAATTTTCTGGGACAGAGAGGATGATGACACATCCACACAGAGCTAGTTTGATGCAGGTTTACAATTTCTTTTAAGCTAAATCTTCATGGCACTTCCTTTACAAGCACTGGGCTTGAAGCAAAAAAAAAAAAGCACACTAAACAGTCATTTATAAACATAAAAAAATTCCAAAGATAATGAAGCAGATGCTTTTGGTCTAAGAGGGTGGCCAGTATTTAATGTTCCCAGTTACTTTCTTTTTTCCTGTTTATTAGCCTCTTTGATCCAACGTTTTCTCAGCTTCTAAGTCTATACTGTTTTATCTGACTCCAGGATCCAAGGATTCAATGATAACTTGTCATCAGAGCCAGAAAACTTGCATTCTAGAAAGTACTTTAAGTTTGCTGCATCGGATTATTACCAGATCCTTTCAGATCTGATGACATGACATCAGATTCTCAACATGTAGGCTCTCTTTGCTGGCTCTTGGTTGAAACTCGACTATATTCCAGTGGTGGTGAACAAACAGTAGAAAGGGTTTTGCTATTTTAAAAAATTCTCTCTCTCTCTTTTAGCTAAGGGCTAATTAAGTGCCAAGCATTGTGCTAAATGTTTTGCATGCATTGCCTCATTTAATATTTACAGTAACCTTGGGCACTTAGCCCATGATTATTCTATCTGAAATTTTCCTTCCTTCTAACTCATGTTGAGTGGTTTTATAGCACTTGGAGTGCTCAAGGCCACTGCATTATTCTCTGGAGGGCTGAGTCCTTCAGCTGCCCTCAGGGAAGGGGTAGGCTCCAGTGGGTCAGTTGAACTTGTTCTCAAACTTGTTTTTCCGGTGTTTATCTTACTGGAGTTATAATCATTGATTAAATATTATATAAAATGATATATAGACGGGAAAGACTTTCTAAAATGAAGATGAAGTCGAACGTGTACAAAGTCTTAATAAGTCACTATGAAGTCGCTGTTGATGAATGAGTTGATGCTGATGGGATGGTTGGATGGCATTACCGACTCACTGGACATGAGTTTGAGCAAACTCTGGGAGATGGTGGTGGACAGAGAAGCCCGGCGTGCTACAGTCCATGGGGTCGTAAAGAGTCAAACACGATTTAGTGACTAACAAGTCGCTGTTAAATTCAATGTGAGGAGAAAATCTAGAAGGGTTTTGCATTTAGATTGTTTTACAAGTGTCTGTTTTGTTTCTTTATAAAGAAAGTGAAACTGGGAATTATAGAAAAATTGTCTGTGTGATTTACACAAGGAGGAAAACAAAGGCCTTGGCACTATTTCGTAAGTTTGGTGAATGTTTCTTTGTGTGTTTTGAGGTATTGCAAAATAATTAAGGATTATTTGTGTCACTGTAGCACTCCTAACTGAACTTTTGTTTGTGTAACTAATTCCAGGAGAAATGATGCAGAATAAGGAGCCCGCAACAACTGTGGCATTTCATAGGCGTAGAAACTGAAGCTTAGATAAGTTATTTAACTTGTCTTCTTTTCCCAGACAATTCATGATACCCCATCAGTCCAGCCTCTCAGTAGTGTCTGACTCTTTGTGACCCCATGGACCGCAGCACGCCAGGCTTCCCTGTCCATCACTAACTCCAAGAGTTTGCTCAAACTCAAGTCCATTGAGTCGGAGATGCCATCCAACCATCTCATCCTCTGTCGTCCCCTTCTCCTCCTGCCTTCAATCTTTCCCAGCATTAGGATCTTTTCCAATGAGACAGTTCTTCGCATCAGGTGGCCAAAGTATTGGAGTTTGAGCTTCAGTATCAGTCCTTCCAATGAATATTTAGGACTGATATCTCATGATATCCCATGGGATAGTGCAAAGCTAGGGTATACATGTCTTATATGTCAGGGAACTGCTTGATCCTATGTCAAGATTGTTTTAAACTTTATATTGGTGTCAAAAATAATTTTTAAAATTTTATTCATTTATTTTTGGAATTGAATTGTTTGGGTATATTCCCACTAAATTTTTATTTATTTATTTTGGGCTGTGCCACACGACATGCAGGATCTTAGTTCCCCCACCAAGGATCAAATGTGTGCCAAAAACCATTTTTGATGGTGACTGTAACTAAATCTAAAACACTGTAACATTATAATTAAAATGCTCAAGGATGTCAGTGAAAAAACCAGGTTATAAATGCTTCATGTAATATAAATGCAATTCGAGAGAGAATTAAATATGTATATGGGTATATATATACATATATATATATAGAGAGAAGGGAATAGCAACCCACTCCAGGATTCTTTCCTTTAGAATTCCAAGGGCAGACTATGGGATTGTAAAGTGTCAGACACAACTGAGTGACTAACGCGTGCGTGCGCGCGCACACACACACACACACACACAGAGTTTGTATGTTTTGGATTGTCATCACTGCCAAATACATATCTCTCCACATAAAACAGACCAAAATAATTTATACCAAGTGTTAGTGATTGTTTCTATTTCTGTGTGGTAAGAGGAGAGATCTTCATTTTGCTTTTCTATATTTTTCAAAATTGACCCTACATACACATAATATTTTTGTAGTCATTTAAAGTGTTCTAAAAAACCAATCATGCGCTTGATTTTTTCCTTTCCCTTCTACCCTAAAAATATACTATTTGGTCCATTATTTCAGTCATCTTAATAATGGAGGCATGGAGTCATGAATCTTCCACAGTATTTTCCCTTTGTCTGGCTTTCTGGACAAATTGCTTTAAAGGACAGGCTTCCATTCTGACCTGCTTTTCTCTGATACCTGACAATTCGTCTCAGATGCGTCTCTCCTGGGTCTGCCGATGCCTTATCAGTGCGGCGTTCTGAAGAACTGAATGCAGCGCGGGTTGATTTAACAGAGCTTCTGTCATCTTGGATCTCTATTATGCGTAAGATGATAAGAAGTCTCCTGTCTTGTGACCTGGAATGGCCCAGCTAGAATGAATAATTCACCATAGCGTCTTCTCCATTCAGTGATTTATGCTTTACCTTTTTTTTTTAAATGAAAGTTTTCTAACATGAAAAAAATGGGTAAGCAAGTTTTCATACTTTGTGTCTTATACCCCTTTAGTAGATTCTTGAGCTATAAAAAGGTGCAAATGAAAGCAGTCTCTTCCTATCTACGTGGCTTTCTCTGTGCAGTTCACTTAGTTATGTCTCTGTCTTCTTTTTGATGCAACAATAGCTGATAGGAGGGTGAAATGTAAGGTTACTTGTCTGGAATCTGAGTGAAGTAATGCCTGAAGAATGTAGTGATCAGGGTGAGGGGATGTTTTTATGTGAAAAACGTGTTCTTTTTTAAAACTGGTATTGATAGAAAAATTGCCAACTAGTACACAGAGCTTTTAGCAAAAACCAAACAGAAAAGTCCGAAGTTATTGTTTTCCATAGGAACACGGCAATACTTCATTAAACTCTAACAATGTAATCCAGGGGTCAGTGATGATGGGGGCCTCAGTGTGAAGCATAGGAAAAAATCGCTCTGAGTTTCGGTGCAATTTTCTTTTTCATCCAGCACTCAGGGTGTTTCCAATCATCCGGGCTTCACAGTCAGTAGTTTTTCCTCGGTGTTCTCAGAGATTGTAGAAGGAAGGATGAAACAGCTGTTGTCAGGCTGTGTGAGGATACACGTGGGGTATCCTCGAAGACACACAGCAGGAGAGTGAGGAAAACTTAAGGGACAAGGTCAGCCTGTCCAGGCTAGATTTACCCAAGGCTGGAATTGCTCAAACACATGTGTTGTTCCCAGAGAGGATTTTCTTTGACTTCTTTGGCTTTCTCTGCCTGAGCCTTTCAAGAAGTGGATGTAATGATGTTCGTGGGTATTGCTGATGGGTGTATGGGTAAACGTAATGATGTTCGTGGATATATACTGATGGGTGTATAAACGGGGATGGCGGCAGGTGGCAGATTTGAGAGTCACAAAATGTTTCTTGAACGTTTCCTTTGTTTTCTAAATTTGAGACACTTATGCAATAAGAATAACCCTGAGAGTTCTGTCTTTTACTCTTCTTGAACAATTCAAAGCTCACTGCTAATCCACCCACCAGTTAACAACTTGGAGGCAAATGGAAAATACATGAGGATGAATCAAATGCCTTATTCATTATGGCGCTTTCGTGAGCAAAGGACCGGGGAGCGTTCACTCGAATGGCCTCTCAGCATAGCGTCCCAAACTGCTGCTAACGTGAATGCACCCACAGGAGCCCATTCCCACTTCCAGTTCCTGGACACGGAAGCGCCCGGCTTGATCCTTCCAGTGACAGGCACTTACCTGTTCACTTTGGTAAGCAAGCAAATCACAAACGAGGGTCATAAAAGCTCTCAAGAAGAAAAATCTCAGAGAATGACAAAGCTTCACTTTTGTAAAGTACTATCACTTTTGTCTTTTAATTGCAAAAGTAAAATATGCTCATTAAAAAAAGAAAAAGTTGAAAAAATATATGAGAAATAAAGTATCTTTGAATTATAATATCATCATCCAAAGGTAATTATTGTCAGTGTTTTGATGTGTGTTTTTCATCCTGTTTCTAATGCATGTATAACCCCGTCACACTTACAGTTTAGCTTTTTACATAATAGTGGGACCATCACACACATCATTTCATAACCTACTACTTTCACTTGATACTACCATGGTCATTATTTTGTGTCTATACGATAACCTATGTCACAATTTTAAATAACCACATTGTGACCAATTATATGGATTTATCATTAGTTATTAAGCTGATTCCTTACAGATAGACATTTAGCTTGTTTCCTCTCTTCTGCTACACACTCTATGTTGAATATCCTTGCAAACCTCCCCCCCCCCCCCACATTTGGCAAATTACATTAGGAAATAGAATTTCTGGGAAAAAATGCCGATAGCTACAGGGCTCCCCAGGTGGTGCGAGTGGTAAAGAATCCACTTACCAATGCAGGATACATAAGAGACCCATGTTGGATCCCTGGGTCGGGACTATCTCCTGGGGGAGGAAATGGCAACCCACTTCAGTATTCCTGCCTGGAGAGTTCCAGGGAGAGAGGCGCCTGGTGGGTTACAGTTCATGGAGTAACAAAGAGTTGGACATGACTGAGCATCTGAGTACACAGCCAAATTGTCACCTAAGGATGTTAAATCAACTTATATTCCTGCCAATAGTGTATGAAAATGCCTATGTTCTCTCAAACTCTTGCCACTATTGCACTTGTAGTTTTAAAAATTATATATATTATTCTGTTAAATTAAATATATCAGTTCATTGTCCTGCTTTACATTTATTTTATTACTAATAAGGTAGATTATGTTTTATGCACATGAATGTCACTTGTATTCCTTTTTTATAATCTTCCTCTTCATAAATTTTGCTCAATTTTTCCTATTGAGTTGTTTATATTTTCCTTATTGATTTTTAAAATCTCTTATAAGCATATTAATTATTTCATCTTAAATTTCTTCCCTAATCTTGAATTTGTCAACTGAATTTTTAAGAACTCTGTTATGGTTCTTTGTGTCAAACATAAACTTACAAAATGATTATTATCAAATCTATCCATTCCTTTCCTTCCTGATTTCTATCTTTGGTGTAATTCCTAGCCCAAGAATTTATTAATCTCATTTATATTTTCTTCTAGTACTTTTATTGGACTTCCTTGGTGGCTCAGTTGGTAAAGAATCTGCCTGTAATGCAGGAGACCTGGGTTTGATCCCTGGATCAGGAAGATTCCCTGGAGAAGGAAATGGCAACCCACTCCAGTATTCTTGCCTGGAGAATCTCGTGGGCAGAGGAGACTGATGGGCTATAGCCATGGAGTTGCAAAGAGTTGGACATGACTTAGTGACTAAATCACCATCACTGCTTTTATTACTTAACTGTTCCTATTTGAATCTTTAATCAAACTGGAATGTTTTTATATATTCCAGTATACAGTATGGGTTAGACGTTTAACTTTTTTCCCTAAATGGTTAGCCAGAGTCCCCATCTTTACTAAATATTCTGTTATTTATTATTGTTTTGAGGTGCTTTATCAGATTATAAATTCTGATACATGCTGGGTCTATTTCTGAATTTACTCTTCTGTTAATCCATCTATTCTTACAGCTGCATTCAGTTCAGTTCAGTTGCTCAGTCATGTCTGACTCTTTGAGACCCCCATGGACTGCAGCACGCCAGGTCTCCCTGTCCATCACCAACTCCCAGAGCTTACTCAAACTCATGTCCATTGAGTTGGTGATGCCATCCAACATCTCATCCTCTGTTGCACCCTTCTGCTCTTGCCTTCAATCATTTCCAGCATCAGGGTCTTTTCAAATGAGTCAGTTGTTTGCATTAGGTGGCCAAAGTATTGGAGTTTCAGCTTCAGCATCAGGCCTTCCTATGAATATTCAGGACTGATCTCCTTTAGGATGGACTGGGTGGATCTCCTTGCAGTCCAAGGGACACTCAAGAGTCTTCTTTAGCACTACAGTTCAAAAGCATCAATTCTTCAATGCTCTCCTTTCTTTATAGTCCTACTCTCACATCCATACATGACTACTGGAAAAACCATAGCCTTGACTAGATGGACCTTTGTTGGCAAAGTAATGTCTCTGCTTTTTAATATGCTACTTAGGTTGTTCATAGATTTTCTTCCAAGCAGCAAGCGTCTTTTAATTTCATGGCTGTGGTCACCATCTGCAGTGATTTTGGAGTCCCCCAAAAATAAAGCCTCTCCCTGTTTCCACTGTTTCCCCACCTATTTGCCATGAAGTGATGGGACCAGATGCCATGATTTCAGTTTTCTGAATGTGGAGTTTTAAGCCAACTTTTCCACTCTCCTCTTTCACTTTCAATAAGAGGCTCTTTAATTCTTCTTCACTTTCTGCCATAAGAGTTATAATCTTCCCAGGTTTCCCAAATCGGATGGGTGGTGTGCACTGCAAGTACCCAGATGCAGTTGTTACCCAGATGCCCTCTCCTTCATGGAGTCTGAATCCCCTAAATTGTTTATGAATACGGATTTCCTGACTGTAAAACCTGTCTTTAATAACCTTATGCTGTGTGCTTAGTCAGTCACTTGTGCGTGTGTGCCAAGTCACTTCAGTCATGTCTGACTCTTTGAGACTCCATTGACTATAGCCCATGAGGTCCCTCTGTCCATGGAATTCTCTAGGCAAGAATACTAGAGTGGGTTGCCACGCCCTTCTCTAAGGGATCTTTCTGACCCAGGGATTAACCCATGTCTCTTGTAGCTCCTGCATTGCAGGAGGATTCTTTACTACTGAGCCCCAGGGGAAGTCCTGTGCTCACTCAATCTTGTCTGACTCTTTGCTGTCCTATGGGCTGTAACCCATGGGATTTTTCAGGCAAGAATACTGGAGTGGGTTGCCATTTTCTCCGCCAGAGGATCTTCCCCACCAGGGATTGAACCTGTGTCTCTGCATAGGCAGACAGATTCTTTACCACTGAGTCGCCTGGAAAGCCTTATGTGACAATAAAACAACTTGGTGTGACTAATGTTAATTTCTTAGACTGCTTTTCTATCCCTTAACCACCTATTTCCTACACCAGCCTCTTATAGCTAGACTAATTAATCTGCACCTTAAAACAGAGCTCTTTCAGTAAGAATAGGTTTCCTTAATACAATGTTTATCTCATGTTCACTATTGGATAAATTGGGAGATTGGGATTGATATATATACACTACTATACATAAAATAGATAACTTAGATAACTAATAAGAAGCTACCACATAGTACAGGGCACTCTACTCAATACTCTGTAATGACCTGTACGAAAAGAACCTAAAAAGAGTGGAGATTTTATATATATATATATATATATTATATATATATACACACACAGGTTTCTCACCTGGCACTAAAGAGGTCTTCCCTGGTGGCTCAGATGATAAAGCGTATGCCTGCAATGCGGGAGACCCGAGTTCGATTCCTGGGTTGGGAAAATCCCCTGGAGAAGAAAATGCCAACTCACTCCAGTACTCTTGCCTGGAAAATTCCGTGGACCGGGGAGCCTGGTAGGCTACAGTCCACGCGGTTGCAAAGAGTCAGACACGACTGAGCGACTTCACTTCACATTCACTTTTGGATAAACAGTATGAATTCATATTCTTTGGCTTTCCTTTTCCTTTTTTAAAAGTTAATTTTATTGGGATATAGCTGATTTATAATGTTGTGTAAGTTTCTTCTGTACAGCAAAATAAATCAGGTATATATGTATGTGTGCGTGCTAAGTCGCTTCAGTCATGTCTGACTCGATGCGATTCCATGGACTGCAGCCCACCAGGCTCTCTGTGCATGGGATTCTCCAGGAAGGAATACTGGAGTGGGCTGCCGTTTCCTCCTTTAGGGGAGCTTCCCGACCCAGGGACTGAACTGGCGTCTCCTATATCTCCTGCACTGGCAGGCGGCTTCTTTACCACTGGGGCCAGCTGGGAAGCCCATATACATCTCCACTCTTTTCAGGTTCTTTTCATACAGGTCGTTACAGAGTATTGAGTAGAGTGCCCTGTGCTATGCGGTAGCTTCTTATTAGCTATCTAAGTTTTCTATTTTATGTATGGTAGTGTATATATATCAATCCCAGTCTCCCAATTTATTCCTCCTCCCTACTTATCCCCTTAATAACTGTAAGTTTGCTTTCTGTGACTCTATTTCTGTTTTGTAAATAGGTTCATTTGTAGTATATTTTTTCAGATTCTACACTTAAGCTATATTGCGTGATATTTTCCTTTCTCCGTCTGACTTACTTCACTCAGTATGACAATCTCTAGGTCCGTCTGTGTCACTGCAAATGGCATTATTTCACTCTTTTTTGTAGCTGAGTAATATTCTGTGTATATCTGTACCACATCTTCTTTATGTCAGGTTCTTTTCATACAGGTCGTTACAGAGTGTTGAGTAGAGTGCCCTGTGCTATGCGGTAGCTTCTTATTAGCTATCTAAGTTTTCTATTTTATGTATGGTAGTGTATATATATCAATCCCAGTCTCCCAATTTATTCCTCCTCCCTACTTATCCCCTTAATAACTGTAAGTTTGCTTTCTGTGACTCTATTTCTGTTTTGTAAATAGGTTCATTTGTAGTATATTTTTTCAGATTCTACACTTAAGCTATATTGCGTGATATTTTCCTTTCTCCGTCTGACTTACTTCACTCAGTATGACAATCTCTAGGTCCGTCTGTGTCACTGCAAATGGCATTATTTCACTCTTTTTTGTGGCTGAGTAATATTCTGTGTATATCTGT
The DNA here is from genome assembly GCA_006408695.1 of Aepyceros melampus. Classification (NCBI taxonomy): domain Eukaryota; kingdom Metazoa; phylum Chordata; class Mammalia; order Artiodactyla; family Bovidae; genus Aepyceros; species Aepyceros melampus. The sequence continues at coordinate 2,024 of SJXQ01002947.1, read as the reverse complement.
ACCACATCTTCTTTATCCATTCCTCCATTAATGGAATTTAGGTCGCATCCATGTCCTGGCTATTATAAATGAATACTACTGCAATATACATTGGGGTGCATATATCTTTTCAAATCATGTTTATTTCTGGCCTTCCTTTTCCTTGACTTTTCCTTCCTTTTCTTCTGTTGATACTCCTCTTCTTTACAGATGAGATAAATAAGGTTGGTTTACATTCTGACTTCAGTTCCCTACATTCTATCCCTTAGCTGTTGGGCTTGGTGAATTCCTAAGTCCGTGCAGCAGCACATTTACAACATGGACTCTTAGGACCACTAATGATGTTGACCATTACGTATCTCTTATATATTGACTTTTACCATTCTCGGTTACAATGGGTGGTTATTTCCTGATTGCCTCTGAATTTAAAGGGTGTGGATTCTTGAAAACAGCCTTCAGATGAGCAGTGAATTCTTTGACGTTTCTTTGATGTTACTAAAAGGAAACTTGTGGCCTCATCTTTGTTCCTTTTTCCTTAGGTGACACAAGATGAGGGAGTTTCACTTTTCACACCTTGGTTATCTCTCTATACCATAATAGCAGGATTGTTCTAAACTGCTGTTGAAAGAGACAACCACTATGAAACCATTACCCATATATATTTTCACCACCCACTATTCATTATAATGCCTTTGTGGTCTGTCAGCGTTATCAGAGGCAACCAGTATTTATTAGGTATCCGCTGGATGTGTGATGCTGTGGTAGTTGCTGCCAAGGGCACTTATTTAGAATGAAGCATTGCATCGGAGGAGGGTGGCAATTTTTCTCAATAGGCCACCACTCTGCCTTTCACTGTGGTTTAGGCCGCCAGGTTGGTCAAATTACTCATTATATCCCATGGGCTCTGTTAGGATTTCCTAGAAATGTGCTTGTCATATATTTTAAATGGGCTCACTGCAATATGACCTTTGGGTGAATTTGAAAATATAGAGAGAAAAGATAGTCTCTCCCATTATATTTACACTTTAACACACAGTAAGCAAAAAAAAAAAAAAACAACTAATATTATGCACCTGTGATTTGGAAAACAGCAAAATTTTCTGAGAGAGGAGAAATTGTGTGTGTGTGTGTGTGTGTGTGTGTGTGTGTCTGTGAGTGTAGACCTCAATCTCAAGTGGCATAGAAACTTCTGCTTTCATTTCAATATGTATGCTGTGGACCTGGGTTAACATGAGACTTGTAAATATGTCTAGGCCTATTTGCCTAAATAAACAGAGCTCACCTTAGCACATATCATGTCCTGGAGAGGCCTGAGTGCTCTCTGCTGGGAACCATTTCTGATCCTTGGCTTCTGATCGTATAGATTTTGAACTCCCAATGTTCTTAGCCTTTGCATCCGTCAACCATAGTAGGTCTCTGAGAGCAGATGTAGCTGTAACAGTCACCCTGCTGCTCTGGTGCCTCGGAGGTCGCTTTCACTGCTTTCATTTCAATATGTATGCTGTGGACCTAGGTTAACATGAGACTTGTAAATATGTCTAGGCCTATTTGCCTAAATAAACAGAGCTCACCTTAGCACATATCATGTCCTGGAGAGGCCTGAGTGCTCTCTGCTGGGAACCATTTCTGATCCTTGGCTTCTGATCGTATAGATTTTGAACTCCCAATGTTCTTAGCCTTTGCATCCGTCAACCATAGTAGGTCTCTGAGAGCAGATGTAGCTGTAACAGTCACCCTGCTGCTCTGGTGCCTCGGAGGTCGCTTTCCATTTCGGCGCATGTGGCAGGCCCTTGAAACCCTACAGTGTCTTGGTCTCTGGGGTATCTGTCATTACATCATGGAGTCTTGCTAGATAGAAGTGACAAGTCTACCAATATCTTTTTGAACTTTTGGATGTCATTTTTACTTTGAGAATTATGATGGCTTGGGTTACGGCTCATTTCTTGTTCTCTGCCCAAATTTTCATTTCAGAGCTAGAACTGAGCAGGGGTTGTGATCACTGGGCACACAGGTAGAGGGCTGCATGGCATTTTCTTGACCTTGAG
>SJXQ01002946.1:299358-310055 GCA_006408695.1 Aepyceros melampus | reverse complement strand
GCTATGGTTTTTCCAGTAGTCATGTATGGATATGAGAGTTGGACTGTGAAGAAGGCTGAGTGCCGAAGAATTGATGCTTTTGAACTGTGGTGTTGGAGAAGACTCTTAAGAGTCCCTTGGACTGCAAGGAGATCCAACCAGTTCATTCTGAAGGAGATCAGCCCTGGGATTTCTTTGGAAGGAATGATGCTGAAGCTGAAGCTCCAGTACTTTGGCCACCTCATGGGAAGAGTTGACTCATTGGAAAAGACTCTGATGCTGGGAGGGATTGGGGGCAGGAGGAGAAGGGGACGACCGAGGATGAGATGGCTGGATGGCATCACTGACTCCATGGGCATGGGTCTGTGTGAACTCCGGGAGTTGGTGATGGACAGGGAGGCCTGGCGTGCTGCGATTCATGGGGTCGCAAAGAGTCGGACACGACTGAGCGACTGAACTGACTGAACTTCCTGACTGTCAGATATATTTAGCCAAATTGTTAATAATTAAGAGCATTTTTTTTACTGATTTTTTTTTTTTAAAGAAAGATTCTATGTCCATGGACAAAACCTTAAAAGAATGTCTTTAATAATGCATTTAACTATCTTCTCCCCTTCTTCTTAGGCCTGGGTCTCTGAAGAGAGGTCTTAATTCACAGAACTCAGATGATCACCTGAATAAGAGATCCCGCACCTCTTCTGTGAGCTCATTGACAAGCACCACGTACACAGGCGGCATCCCCAGCTCCAGCCGCAATGCCATCACCAGTTCCTACAGCTCCACGCGTGGTCTCTCTCAGGTACATTCATCTTGTGCTGTGGGAGACATGGGTTCCTAGCACGAATTAATGGATCAGCCAGTGTTCACTCCCACCTTCTATCGTCAGATAGTGGTATTACCACTAACAGATACAAACACTTGAGTGATAACTACAGCCCAGTGGAGCAGAATAGAAAGCTCTAAAAGTAGAGCAGTCATGTGTGGAAACCTGACACAAGACAGAGCCATTACTGCAGATAAATGGGCAAGAGGTGCATAGCTCATGGATGATGTTAATTTCATCAACAGGTAGATCAAGTAGTCCAGACTGCACTGGATCATAAAATAAATTTATCCTCTGCCACTGCTGCTAAGTCACTTCAGTCGTGTCCAACTCTGTGACCCCATAGATGGCAGCCCACCAGGCTTCCTCGTCCCTGGGATTCTCCAGGCAAGAACACTGGAGTGGGTTGCCATTTCCTTCTCCAGTGCATGAAAGTGAAAAGTGAAAGTGAAGTCGCTCAGTCATGTCTGACCCTCAGCGACCCCATGGACTGCAGCCTTCCAGGCTCCTCCGTCCATGGGATTTTTCAGGCAAGAGTATTGGAGTGGGGTGCCATTGCATTGAGAATTTGATGAAATTTTTAAAATGTCGTCATTCTCTTTTTTAGAAAGAGAATGTAGTATGCAGCCTAGGGAACAGAACAAGCTTTGCTGCCACACAGATACCCAGATGTGGGTTCCAGTCTTGGCTCTGGCGGCAGCTCTGGGGCTTTGGGCTGATCACTTAAACTCTGTTTCTCATTCTGAAGGATTATTGTAAAGGCTGAAGGTAGTGTTTGAAAAGTACCCATTTCAGTGCCTGTTTAATAATCTATAGTAGCTAAGTAAAAATAAAGCTTGTGTGGAGGAAGATTTTCAGGGGGAGAAAAATTTTGAGTTGATTTATCCAGAAGGCTCTTAGAGTAATGTAGATGAAAGACGAAGGTCTCAGCTGTAGGAATGCCAAAAGGATACAGCCTTTGCCTTGAGCACTTTCCCTAGGCTAGACCCTGTACTAACCAAGCGCTTTACATACATTTCCTCGTTTAATCATGACACAGGCATATTAAGTATACACTCATTATCCCTATTTTAAGAATCTTCTCATGTCAGATTTCAGATGTACACAAAAAGAAAATGCCATGATGGACCGTCATGTAGCTTTGCTAGTTAACAGCATTTTGTCAATCATGTTCCATCAACCTCTGCCCCCTATTTGTTTTGCTGTTACATTTTAAAGTAAATTGAGGACTTCCCTGGTAGTCAGTGGTTAAGAATTTGCCTGCCAATGCAGGGGACATGGGTTCAATCCCTGGTTTGGGAAGATTCCACATGCTGCTGGGCAGCAAGTCCACACGCCACAGTTAATGAGCTCCGCTCTCGCCCGCGTCACAACTAGAGAAGTCACCACAAGGAGAAGCCTGTGCGCTGCAACAAGAGAAAGTCCTTGCATAGCAGCAAAGACCCAGCACAGCCAAAAATAAAGAAAAAGTTTAAAATAACCAAAAAACAATAAACTGCAAACATGTCATTTCAGCTATAGGTCCTTCAGTATATTTTTAGATTTTTTTTCACATGAATAAGTATGATACCATTATTCCTCTTAAATGATTTATAATAACTTTAATATTAGCTACTATCACATCATATTTAAATTGCACTTATTACCATAAACTGTCTTATTGCAGTTACACTGTTTGAATCAGGGACTAAAAATCAATTCATGACATTTGGTTCATATTTCTCTTAGGCTCTTTTAATCTATACTACTACTGTTACTACTCTTTTTTTTTTCATGCTTTTGAAAAAAGTAGATGATTTTGTTCTGTAGGATTTCCCACATTTTGGATTAAGTTTACATCATCATGGTGTCATTTTAACTTACACTCTATCCCCTGTTTTCCGAGGCTTGATTATATTTGAGTTCAGTTAATTTGGCAGAATATTGCACAGGTGGTACTATGTCCTTTGATTTTTTTTTTTTTTTTTTTTGTTCTTTGTACTTTGGGTTAGGGCTTCCCAGGTGGCTCAGTGCTAAAGAATCTGCCTGTCAATGCAGGATACCCCAGAGACGTGGGTTCAATCCCTGGGTCAGGAAGATCCTTTGGAGGAGGAGATGGCAACCCACTCCAGTGTTCTTGCTTGGAAAATCCCATGAAGAGGAGCCTGGTGGGCTACAGTCCATGGGGGTCACAAAGAGTCAGAGATGACTGACCAACCACACACACACATACTTTGGATTGCATCTTATCAGGAGTAGATGAAGTCTGCTTGTTTCTTTTTGATTTAGTGGGGATTGGCACTCTAATCTGTTTTAGCAGGTTTAGCAGGTTGCAAAAATGGGGCTTTCCTTGGTTGTCCAATGGTTAGGACTCGGTGTTTTCACTGCTGGGGCCCCAGTTTGATCCCTGGTAGGGGAACTAAGATCCAGCAAGCCTTGTGGCCTGGCCAAAGAAAGAACAAGAAAAACGGGCTTCTCATGCATTGCTGGTTGGGAGCGTCAGTTGGTACACTGCCCTACAGGGCGGGGTGGCAGTGCTACCAGTGGTAGAGATGCACATGCCCTTTGATCCCACAGGTTTACTACTGTGAGGAATTAACCCTACACATACAGTCAGAGACATACACGAGGATGTTGGTTGTACCATTGTTTTGATAGTGGAAGCTTGGAAGCAATGCAGACATGCCTTTTTAGGAGACTGGTTGAATAACATAGTATTTCTATAAGTTGAAATACTATGTAACTGTTAAAAAGAATAGGGCAGTTTTAATAGGTACTGATGTAAATGGTCTCAAAGTGTATTTTTAAAACTGCATAGGGCAGAGCTGTGTATAGTGTCCTCTATTCATCCTGCGATTTCTTTCATCTTTTGATGTGTGTAGAATAATTTTGACAGGATATATTAGAAACTGGTAACAACTGTTGAAATAGGAAGGAAATCTTTTACTGTGTACTTGTTGGAAATTATTTTGTTTTTTGGCCACGGTGGGCCTTCGTTGTCTGTGGGCTTTCTCTAGTTGCAGCAAGCAGGGGCTACTCTTCATTGCTTCTCGTTGCAGTGGCTTCTCTTGTTGTGGAGCACAGGCTCCAAGGTGCACAGGCTTCGGCAGTTGCAATACTTGGGCTCAGTAGTTGTGGTGCACAGGCTGAGTTGCTTCACAGCATGTGGGATCTTCATGGACCAGGGATCGAACCGGTGTCCCTTGCATCGCGAGGCATATTCTTAATCATTGGACCACCAGGGAAGTCCCCCGACTACCTTTGATATCAGGGACCTCCGCTTGGTGAGGAGACAGATGTATGGATATTCTCATATAATGATAAATGCCACTAATGTTACAGAAGTCATAAATGTCATGATAATGTATTTTTAAAAATAAAGTTAATGAAGTAAAACTGAAAATTTAATGAGACCAAAACTAAACTAGTTTACTAGGTTATCTCTGTTGGAACAGTTTAATTGACTTTTATTGTTTCCATAGATAATATGGAGCAAATATGTATGTCTTAGCTCTAAACTGTTAAGTGATTGTGACATCCTCTTTTTTAACATATGCCAAAAGAACATTCTTCCGTTCTACTTTTATTAGTTAGCATGCCATTCGTTCTTCAGACTTTTTCTTAGTTACTTAAAAAGAGATGTTATGTGCAGTGATGAACAGAACTTTATCAAAGGTCAGATGATAAACTATCAACCAGGGTCAATCTTACTTGTATTTGACTTTTAGCTGTGGAAGAGGAGTGGTCCCAGTTCATCTCCATTCTCTAGCCCAGCCTCATCCCGCTCCCAGACACCAGAGAGGCCAGCAAAGAAAGTAAGGTAAGGTAATCAGGTCCATCTAGTCAAGGCTATGGGTTTTCCAGTAATCATGTATGGATATGAGAGTTGGACTGTAAAGAAAGCTGAGTGCTGAAGAATTGATGCTTTTGAACTGTGGTGTTGGAGAAGACTCTTGAGAGTCCTTTGGACTGCAAGGAGATCCAACCAGTCCATCCTAAAGGAGATCAGTCCTGGGTGTTCATTGGAAGGACTGATACTGAAGCTGAAACTTCAATACTTTGGCCACGTGATGTGAAGAGTTGACTCATTGGAAAAGACCCTAATGCTGGGAAATATTGAGGGCAGGAGAAGGGGACGACAGAGGATGAGATGGTTGGATGGTTCACCAACTCAACGGACTTGGGTTTGGGTAAACTCCGGGAGGTGGTGATGGACAGGGAGGCCTGGTGTGCTGCAGTCCATGAGGTCGCAAAGAGTCGGACATGACTGAGTGACTGAACTGAGCTGAATTCATTATTATTTGCTGCATGGATTAATGAGAGGGGCAGAAAGGAGGGACATTTACTTGGCTCTTGGGTTTTCCTCAGCTCTGATTTGGAGGTCTGAAGAAATGAGCATGTAGAGGACAATGAACTGCCCACCTGAGTCGCTCTCATCTCTTCCCATTCTTCTGTTCCCAGCTGTAGAGGCCTCTGGCTCTCTCCCCAATACTGTAGCATGAGTGATGGGGGTGCAGGAGTAGAGACCGTACAGAACAGAGCAGACAGTGAGTGATGTCAGTGGGCAGCAGACCTCACATTCTGGACTCCAGCCAGCTCTCTGGGTACCTGCGGTCAAATTTAGGGATCAGACCTGTGACTAGAACTTTTAGAAACTTGGTGGGCTGTAAGTAAGGTTTTGAAAAGTGTTGATTTGTGGTGGTTTTAAGACAGAGCTTTCTCCATGGCTTCCATAAACTGCCTCCATTCATTTCTATTGGGATTTTCTTTTGACTTCTATTTTTTTTGTCCTGGCCTACTGAGGTCCTAAATCATGGTGGTTCTAGACTAGTTGGTAGGCAAGCAGCTACAGGAAGTTATCCAGTACTTTCTGTCAACAAATCTCTCTAAACTTAATTGTGCTTTTTTTCCTACAGGGAAGAGGAGCTTTCTCATCATTCTAGTTCTTCAGCTCCATTGGTGACAGACAAGGAGTCCCAGGGAGAAAGGAGTAAGTTGATGAGTGCACTAGCGTGGCTGTTGGTGGGAGTATTGAGCATTGCTTTGTGAAGGGCCTGTTGGGTACAGAGAAAGATGTTTCTGTCTTTCAGAGGTTTATAGTCAGGTAAGGGAGAAAGGTGACTCAGAGAAATACAGCATAATATGTGATAACAGTAGGCTATGGGTAAGTTTAGGTTGAGGTATCTGTGAGCAGTCCAGAGGACTGCTGTCCAGTAAGCAGTTTTTTGGGCTTCCCTGGTGGCTCAGTGGTAAAAAATCCACCTGCTAATACAGGAGACACAGGTTTGATCCCTGGGTCGGGAAGATCTTCTGGAGAAGGAAATGGCAACCCACACCAGTATTCTTGCCTGAAAACCCCATGGACAGAGGAGCCTGGCAGGCTACAGTCCATGGGGTTGCAAAGAGCTGGACACGACTGAGCAGCAACAGAAGTAGTTGTGCACTTTGATTTGGAGCAGTTCTCCCTTTACATCCTCTTGACTATTAGAGATAATCTAGCAAACACAACCCAAGAGCTCAGATCGTGGAAAATAGAAGCTTTCAGAGATACCCAGTGAAAATTCAGTGTTAAAAACAGGAGATAGATTACCTGTCTGTTTCTGGCAGAGAAGAAGAAAATTCAATCTATCTTTAGTTGCAGATCCAACCACGTGGAAGAAGCAGAACTCATGGAATTCCCCATCAACACCTGGCAGCTCCGGGCAGCGTAAACGGAAGGTTCAGCTGCTGCCCTCCAGGCGAGGAGACCAGCTGACCTTGGTATGGTCCTGTCCCTCTACTGCCCACTCCAGCTTAGCTCTACCTTAAGAAGGCTAAATACAAGATTCTTACAGTTTCTCATGATTGACAACTTCTTTTTCTCTTTGGTAGCCTCCACCTCCCCAGCTTGGTTATTCGATCACTGCTGAGGACTTGGACTTGGAAAAGAAAGCTTCGTTACAATGGTTTAACAAGGTCTTAGAGGATAAGACTGGTAAGGAATATAAATCAGTTTCACACTCCAAAGAGGCTTTGTCTCCTTGGGTTTTATTTTGGTCTTTCTCATGTGGGAAATCCATTTGGGCCCTCAGTGGAATCTGGAGAATGGTGAGCATTGAAGGGAAACCTTTGTGAGTTGTACCGAGGCCCTGAACTTCCCGTGCTCCATGATCTGCAACTGGAAAGAGTTCCCAAACAGTGTCATCTTTTCTTTCGTCCCTAGACGCTGCCTCTACCTCTGTCACCGAGGCCCCGCCTGCCAGTCAGTCTTCCTTCACTTTGACCCTGCCTGCTGCTGGGACTGCTTCATCCCCAGCCTCCCTCCAAGCCCCTAGCGCTAACCCCCTGTTGGAGAGCTTGAAGAAGATGCAGAATTCCCCGGGGCTACCTTCCCTCCTGGTGAGTGGGAGAGCTTACTTGGTTTTATTTGTTTTTTTGGCCGCACCACATAGCTTGTAGGATCTTAATCCCCTTACCAGGCATCAAACCCAGACCGCTGCAGTGGAAGCGTGGAGTCCTAACTATTGGACTGCCAGGGAGTTCCCAGGAGAACTTACTTTGGCGCGTGTAATGACATCAGCCTTTGTTTAGGTAGAAAAGCGCCAGGACTTCCCTGGTGGTATATGGGTAAGAAGAGTAGTCTACCTGCCAGTGCAGGGGACTCAGATTTTTTTTTTTTTTTTTTTTTAATTATTTTCAGTTCAGTTCAGTTGCTCAGTAGTGTCCGACTCTTTGCGACCCCATGAATTGTAGCACACCAGGCCTCCCTGTCCATCACCAACTCCTGGAGTTCACTCAGACTCACATCCATCAAGTCAGTGATGCCATCCAGCCATCTCATCCTCTGTCGTCCCCTTCTCCTCCTGCCCCCAATCCCTCCCAGCATCAGAGTCTTTTCCAATAAGTCAACTCTTCGCATAAGGTGGCCAAAGTACTGGAGCTTCAGCTTTAGCATCATTCCTTCCAAAGAAATCCCAGGGCTGATCTCCTTCAGAATGGACTGGTTGGATCTCCTTGTATTTAATTGGAGGCTAATTACTTGACGATATTATGGTGGTTTTTGCCATACGTTGACATGAATCAGCCACGGGTGTACATGTGAGGGGACTCAGATTTGATTGATCCCTGGTCCGGGAAGATTGCACATACTGCGGGACAGCTAAGCCCACGTGCTCTAGGACCTGTGAGCCACAGCTACTGAAACTTGGGTGCCCGGAACCCCTGCTTCACAGCAAAAGAAGCCACCACAGTAAGAAGCCCACGCACCACAACCAGAGAGTAGCCCCCGCTCACTGCCACTAGAGAAAACCTGTGTGCAGCAGCAAGGCCCAACACAGCCCAGTATTTAAAAAAAGTTTTTAAAGAAGTAAAAGCACTGTGCTCATCAATTCCTGGAAATTGTTCCAAAGGTTGACCTGTTCTAGCTCCTCTAACCAGAGCTGGTGCAGGCTTAAGAGCTTTAGAAGCTGTCATAAGTTTTAGGGAAGGGCTGCAACACTCAGAGCTGAGGGAGGCAGCTTAGTTTTGGTCGCCAAGTGACTCTTGATTTGAAACCCAGTCCCTCAGCTCCTCTGAGCCTTGTTTGTCATCATCTGTACAATGAGAAAATAACGCTGACCTCATGAGGCATCCCGGAAGTGTCAGTGATCACATGGTTAGGATATCTTATCCCATGCTTAGACTACGGTCACAAGGTAACATTACTCTTCTCGAAGTTTCCAAGGTCTGTTGCTGCTCAGCCTTCCTGGCACTGCATATACACACACTCCTCTGCTGCACTTTATCGTATCGTAGAACGTGTCAGGCATCCAGGTGGCTCAGAGACCATCTCCTCATTCATGGTTATATGCTCCCTGCTTGTACCTGGTGGATCAGTATAGCCCAGTGCGTCTTTGTTAGCTGTGTAAGGTGTATCTAGATTATTGACTGGACTTAAGTTCAGGTGATGGGGCATTTTTCTTTGTATGTGTAATCCCCAGCGGGGCCCACATTTTATGCTCTTCTGAAATCTTTCTTATGATCGGTGAAGGGTAGAGATTACGAGCACTGGCCTATTTTGAGGAATGAAAACTTTAAAGTTCTGTGAGATGGATTTGTTGTAATTGTTGACTGTTGAATCCCGAGCACTGTGCTGGGCTTTGAGCACCGTCGCATCTGAAGTATTCCAGATTTGCTTTCTCCACTTTCTTTCTCCACAGAGCCTGCTGCAGTGACCACCACTGTGGCCGCTTCACCCCCGAAGACACCCAGTCCTCTGGCCTCTCAGAGCTCCTCTCAGTCAGGAGCCCTTCCAGCCACCTCCTCTGACTCCAGATCCTCCACTGCTCTCTTGGGGCTGACCCCGGCTTCTTCCCCAGGACCTGTCACCAATGCTGCCAAGTCCCCTCCGGCCCCTTCGGCTGAGACATCCGCCAAATCCCAGGCCCTGTCCACCCCGCGCCCAGCCCCAAGCAGAGCATCCTGTTTGGAATGCTGAGCACCCCAGCTGCTAACCTTCCTGCCTCTGTCGCCCCTGCTATGTCTTCAGCATCGCCCGTGTTCAGGCCCATTTTTGTGGCCCCCCTGAAAAGCGAGAGTGGGGACCCCTTGCCCTCTAGCCCTTCCACGGTCACGGCCGTAGCATCTTCCAGCTCGGCCCTCCCCACGACTACCAGCAGCACAGCCCCCGCTTTCAAGCCAATCTTCAGCAGCGTGGGGCCACCCACATCTGTGCCCGGGCTAACTCCCTTTTTCAAGCAAACAGCTACTCTGGCCACTACCACGAGTGCCCCTCTCTTCACCGGCCAGGCCACTGCCACCTCCACAGTGACTTCCGTGACCACAGCCAGCACCTCCACAGACTCTGCTCCGAAGCCCGCGTTCAGCTTCGGTGTGAGCAGTGTGACCAGCACCCTGAGCAGCGTGACCAGTACCGCTGCTTCTGCCTCCCAGCCCTTCCTCTTTGGGACTCCCCCGACTTCTGGTGCCAGCTTCACCCCAGCTGGGGGCTCCATATTCCAATTTGGCAAGCCTCCCGCCATGCCCACTTCCACATCAGTCACCACCTTTGGCCAGTCGCTTCCCAGTGCCCCTCAGACAGCCCCCAGCAGCAGCAGCAGCAGCAGCACTGGCTTCAGTGGTTTCGGCAGCAGCCTCAGCACCTCCGCTCCAGCCACCACCGGCCAGCCCACGCTGACGTTCAGCAGCACTGCCACCCCAGCCTTCAACATTCCCTTTGCCTCGGGCACCAAGCCTCCTCTCCCATCCTACCCAGGCACCAACCCCCAGCCCACCTTTGGGGCCACCGAGGGGCAGCCACAAGGGGCTGCCAAGCCGGCTCTCGTGCCCAGCTTTGGCAGCTCTTTCACTTTTGGAAACTCTGCGGCCCCAACCCCGGCTGCAACCCCAGCGCCGACCCCAGCCCAGCCAGCGTTCGGCGGCGCCGCACAGCCAGCGTTCGGCAGTCTGAAAGCTACACCCTCGCCTTCGGCACCTCCGCCAGCACCCGGCCAGCCTTTGGCAGCACCACAGCTGTTTTCTCGTTTGGTGCGGCCACCACCTCTGGCTTTGGCGCTACCACCCAGACTACCAGCAGCGGGACCAGCGGCTCAGTGTTCGGCGGCACAGCACCATCGCCCTTCATGTTTGGGGGACCAGCCACCCCGGCTGGGAGCGGGGCCTTTGGGATGAGTGTGGCCACCCCGGGCACCAGCGCTGCCTCTGGGGCATTTGGCTTCGGGGCAGGACAGAGTGGGACCACTGGCAGCACAGCGCCTTTTGGGGGAAGCTTGACTCAAAACAGCTTGGGCACGCCCAACCAGACCACATCCTTTGCCTTCAGTGTGACCAGCACGCCGGACAGCAAACCTGTGTTTGGAGGTACGATCCCGAGTTGACTTGGCCCACGGGGCAGCGTCCACTTGTTGGAGCTTTATATAAGGGTAGTGAGGAGACGGGC
>SJXQ01002946.1:286218-299201 GCA_006408695.1 Aepyceros melampus | reverse complement strand
GTGAGGAGACGGGCGTTAAATGCATCAATACAGTGTCAGTTTCTTGGTAAGATACGTGATTACTGAGTGCAGAGGAATGCCTTTCTGAGAAAGTAACAGACAATCTCTGAGACTGTGATGAGGAAGGTTTGGGGTGTGGGTGGAGGCGGGTGTGAGAGGGCCCTGCAGGACCTCCTGAGTAGTCGCTTCGGAGCCGGGGAGGTGGTATAGGATCAGAGGCCGCGTCACACACTCACAGGGTGGTTATGAGTGAGGCCCGTCAGCACTGCTGTTTTTCCCAGCCACAGTCAGTCGTGAGATGTAGGCCTAAATTAGGTGGTAGCTGCTGAAGCCCATCTGCTGAATCTGAAACAAGTAGGGTGTTCTGGGGAGGCTGAGGGGAGGAGGAGTGGGGAGGGGAGGGAAAGCCGGAGTGGCAGGAATCTGCCTTCCATCCCCACCATGCCCCCCAGCCAGCCTCCTCCTGCGTGAGGGAAGGCGGGGCTGAAGGGATGGCAGGACTGGCTGGGGAGTCCCAGTGGGCCTCAGGGGACCCACAGGGCGGAGAGGGGAGGACAGGTGAACAAGGAGAGATGCAGCGCCTCTAGTCCTGACGGGCTCTGGCTCAAGGAGGAGGTCCACTGAGTCGGCCCTTGTGTTGGGTTTGCTGGCTGAGGGAATGCAGGGGCCCTGCTCCTTAGGTGGCCAAAAGCCAGCCCTGCTGTGGCACTGCTGGTAGCCAGCTGGGAGGCTCGCCTAGGGTAGCGGCTGTGAAGGTCTGTGCTGTCCTTCAGTGGGGGGACCCACAGCCCAGGTGTCCTGCGGGGAGGCCCTGCCAAGAGCTGAACTCTCTCGAGGCTCCGCCCCCTCTGCTCCCCAGCCTGGTCCCTACAGCTCTCACTCTCTCCATCCTAGGCACCTCCACGCCCACCTTCGGTCAGAACACCCCAGCCCCTGGGGTGGGAGCAGCTGGCGGCAGCCTCTCTTTTGGGGCATCCTCAACACCTGCCCAGGGCTTTGTCGGAGTTGGACCTTTCGGTAAGGGCCAGTGTGACCTTGTCTCCTCTCTGAAGAGAGGTGGGGCGGGCTGGCAGCATCCAGCTGTACAAGGCCTGTCCAGGAGTCCAGCACCGCCCACGTTTGGAGTTGGGCAACTGACCATTCGGAAGCCAGATGAAAATGCTGGTCCGGACCTTGTTCCCAGACTGACTGGTCTTGTGATTTTGCATTTTTAACCAGCGCCTCTCCCAGAGGGATTGCCATTTTTCAATGCTCAGTGTTCTTTAGAGAAGTGCTCCTGGGTCCCAGCTGCCCTGATGAGATCTTGTTGAATCTTTCCAGGATCGACAGCCCCTTCCTTTTCCATTGGTGCGGGATCCAAGACCCCAGGGGCTCGACAGCGGCTACAGGCCCGGAGGCAGCACACCCGCAAGAAATAGCCTTCGTCCCTCACCCAGCCCCCCACCACCCCTTGCCCAAATCCGGACCTCGGCACCTGCTAGGAAGAGCCTCTGATCCTTCTAGTTCCACCACGCAGACCAACCCCAGGCCTCTGGCTTCAGCCCCCAGGGAGGTAGTGGCAGGGGCTGTTTCCTTCTCAGGAAGCAGAAGCCCCAGGTCGGGGGGGTCATGGGGGGAGGGATGTGGCAGGGAAGCCTGTTACCTTACTTGAACAGTTGAACTGGTGAAGCTGGAGAGAACTAAAGAAACAACTGTACATACTGTCCACTTCCTTCCCCGACGCTCATGTAGTGTGTGAGCTCAGGCAGGCAGCCCACTGCCTGCCTCCTCCCCGAGAGCCATCTTGGCCGGAGGCCAGCAGGTCAAGCCCCGCTGCCTGCATCTCTGTGCACTTGAGGGTTTGGGGTGGACCGTCCCCAGAGCCAAACCGGGCTCGGCTTGGCTGTACAAGTGGCTTTCCCCCTCCAGTCCCATGAGGGGACTCTGTTTCCCCACTTCTTGCTGCTTCATCCCTCACCAGTTCCTTGCAGGGTCAATTCCTTGCTTTGCCTTGGAGACCCCAGCGGGTGCAGCTCCTGCTATTCTACTTCTTCCTGCCAAGTCCAGCCGACCTTTCACCCCCAACTTGCTCTGCCAGTTTGGCCCCTCAAAGCTTGGTGGCTCAAGACTGTTAGCCTGGCAGACCCAGGGGTGGTACCTCCCTCGGGAGAGGGAAGCTCTTGGCACAGGCAGGACACACTGCACACAGCCACCCCACCCCGCTGCTTTCAGCTGCCTGCTCACCCACCGTCCCCGTTGGCCTCACCGGGCCTGTCTTGCCTCTCCGGGATCGTCTGTTTAAAGCTTTGTCCTGTGTTACTTTGTCTGATGCTGATGTCTGTTGCTCTTTGAATCGAGTTTGGAGGAAGAATTGAATTGTGTGAGTGGCGGCATGTTGGTAGTGCCGGACTTAACTGTTTCTCAAGTTTCTGGGGCCTCGCTCGAGTGTGGAAAGTGGCCCCACTCTGCGGCTCCAAGTGCTGAGTCTTGAATTCTCACATGGTGTTTCGACTTTAAGGGCTGGCAGCCCAGGATGACAGGGCCAAGGGGAAGGGCTTCTGCCCTATGCTCGCTCTTTCCCACCTACCTAACCTCAGTGTCTGTAGTATATGGTAGAAACCCTAAATTAATGAACCACATTTTAAAATTGTCGTCTTCCTCCCTCTGTCCCTTCCCTTCTCCCTTTGTTCCCAAGCCCCTTTACCCCAGGCCCATGAACCTTGCTGCCATGCCCATCCTCTTTGGGAGAAGTATGAATGCGTGTGTCTAAATTAAAAGAAAAAAAATATTTAAACATTTTTTAACAATAAAAATTTATTTTTGTATTTAAGCTAAATTGCCTTTTAAATTCCTTCAAGCTTGGTTCATTGAGGTGGTTCAGTATAAATGCTATTTGACTAGAGATTAGTTGTGTAGAGTTAAGTTATGCCTGTGTGAAGAAGCAGCTCAGATGCTGTCCCGGCAGCATTCCTGAGGGACTTGAGCTCCTTCTGGAAACAGAAAATGTAATTCTTATTTTATGAATAATGTGACGTAGGTGTAACTAGTTCTCTCCCCTTTGTGACTGAGGGTGAATGGTTCACGGCGGGGATGCGCCTCCACACCCCGAGAGCTCTGTTGCGTGTGGAGCTGGGGGTGGGGCCTGAGTCCCGGGTACCTGCTCGGACGGGAGGGAGCAGGCATGGGTCTAGAAATCAGGATGCTGCCTATACCTCACAGAAGGTAGACCCTCGGCTCGATTACCTCAGCTGCACAGGCAGGACAGCTGGTCCAGGAGCCCCCGCCCTGAGAGTGAGCACGTGAGTGTAGGTGTGGACACGCACATGCGCTGGACAGGGACGGGAGGCTGGGATTTTCCATTATAAACCAAGACTGAATTCTTGTGAGTCTAGTTGGAATTTCTAGTATGAATGTGAGATTTTTCTCCTTGCTTATGTCATTAAGAATAAAAAAAAACTGTGATCTATCGTAGACCACATCCTGCGTTTTATTTTTGTGAGCAGCAGTGCGTCTCACCCACAAAAGCACAGCCCAGGGAAGGGACCCAAAGCAGAGGAGTGTCCTGTCTCTCTCCAGCTGGAACAGGGTTCCTGGTCTTCCTCCAGCCACAACCAGACTGCCACCTGGGGCCGAGAGCCTGAGAGGAGTCGGCGCTCTGCGCCCGCTACGTGCCAGGGGCAGCCGCCGCTTTCCGCCGCTGCTTCTTCCCCTTTAGGGCTGGGCTGGGTGTCAGCTCTGAGGCTGCTGCTTCAGCCTGTGAGGCAGAGCTAGAGGAAAGTAAAGGGAGTGAGATATGCCCGCCCTCCAGCCTCTTCCAGGGAGGCCCCCCCGGTCACTCACCTCGGCACCTCTACCCGTTCAAGCACCGCAATGAAGAAGCCACCGGTGAGCGTGGTCTCGGGGGAGGCCCGGAGGCAGTGTTCAGCGCCTGGAAAGGTGCCGAGGCCTCGATGCGGCCAGGAGGGGAGGACAGGAGCCAGCCTGCAGGCAGAATTGGGATGGGCTTCTAGGTCAGAGGCAGCCCCCTCCTCAAGGCCCTGGTGGACACCCACTACCTGAAGGCCCCTGGGCTCTGCTGCAGAGCGGCGTGCACCACGTCTTCATTCTCTCCTGGCAGACGGAGCATGTGGAGTAGACGAGGCGTCGCAGGGCGGGGAACATGAGTGCATGGCTCAGCGCCCGCTGCTGGAAGGCGGCCAGCGCTCGCAGGCGCTCCGGGCTCGGCATGCCAGCCTTGGGCTCCTCCAGCTGTCTGCTGGGCATCCCTAGGGAAGACTGCTTTCAGCACAGCCAGCCTGGAAGAGCAGGTCCCGCTTCTAGGAGAGCACGTCTCCCAAGGGTCACAGGAACCAAATCTCAGGCCAAGACACCCGACCACCCCTCACGCCCCAAGGTTGCCCTGGGCCGTGCTCCCCGCCATCTCACCAGAGCCGCTACAGGAGGGATCCAGCAAGATGTACTGGACCTGACAATAACGCTGGTCCGAGGGCGAGACCGTCAGGAAGTCCTGCTCAGCCAGCTCGCAGCAGGAGACCCCCGCCCGGGCCAGCAGGGTAGCCATAGACGCCAGTCGCTTGGCATCCTGGTCAAAGGCGAAGATCTTCCTAGGGAGGAGGGCACAGTTGAAGTGAACTGAGAACTTAACAGAGCGTGTAAGAGCCCACAGCTCTGACACAGTAACACGTACGTGAAGTCAGGACACAAGAGATTATTTAAATGTCTTTAAATTCTAAATTAAAAAGCTCAATGGTCAGAAGTAACTGGCCTGGGCTCTGTGCTCCGAGGGCTCGGGGACTCACATCTCATACCTGCCGCCCACTGGGAAGCTTAGGGAACTGCCCTAGGTCCAGAGGGAACACTGAAAGTCAAGGCCTCCTTTCAGCCTGCAGGACTTCCTGGAATAAGTGTTCCTTCTCTCTTCCTACAGAGATCCCACCCCACTCCTGTCTGACCATGGCACTCACCCCCGGTTCTTGAGAAGAGCAGCCAGGTGACTGGTCTTATTGCCTGGGGCAGCGCATGCATCGATGACATGGGACCCTGGGGGCGGAGCCAGCAGCACGGCCGGGAGACAGCTCGCCTGGTGGCGCAGAGCACAGGGGCTGGGTGAACAGAGGCCCCAGGCCAACCACCCCCACCTGCTTCCCCCCCTTTCACCCATCCTCCCTACCTTGTCTTGCAGGATGAGGTGACCAGCTTGGTACAGTGGGTGGTCATGCAGATCTGTTTGGGCAGGAAACACAAGCAACTCTGGCAGCAAGGGATCCAGGAGAAAACACTTCCCTTTGAGGGCCCTGATGTCGTCGACGCTGCCAGGGAATACGGACTGCTTATTCCACATTTTATGCCTCCCTCCATGCCAGGTACCAGCCAGGCACTTCACACGTCACCTGACTGCTTACTGATGCGACAAATGCTTAAAATTGCTGTGAGTATATTAACACACTGATAAGATAGAGGCACCAGTTCAGAGAATGGGGTTCTCAGGCCAGACTCTGTGTCCAGAAGATCCCAGAGGTGGAGGCATGGGCACCTCAGCCTCTATACTTCCGGAAAACGGTAGATGGGTATTAAATGACATGCAAACCTCGTAGGAAAAGATTTCGCACACATTAGGCTCACAACAGCCAGTACTATCAGAACATAACCCTGGGGAGAGAGGCTTGGTACAGGGAGGTGAGTACTGGGTCGATTCCTGATGGATGAATTAGTACCCGGAGGAGCTGAGGTGAAAACTCTTGTTCTCTAAACTATGGAAAAGCACTGTCCATTCACGGGCCCCATGTGGAAAACATGAGATAATAACTAGAGAATAACAACTCAGATGAGAAGGCAAACGAGCAGCGGAAAAAAAAAGTGAGTCACTCAGTCATGTCTGACTCTCTGAGACCCCATGGACTGTAGCCCACCAGGCTCCTCTGTCCATGGAATTCTCCAGGCAAGAATACTGGAGTGGGAAGCCATTCCTTTCTCCGGGGGCTCTTCCTAACTCGGGGATCAAACCCAGGCCTCTCACATTGCAGGCACATTCCTGACCGTCTGAGCCACCAGGGAAGCCCAACAAGTAGCAGAGCTGGTATCCAAACCTACACACAGCCGTTCTCCACCACCCTGGTCTCCAAGCGACACACTGAAGGCCGACAGGGAGACATCACAACAGAGGAGGGCGACGGAGGGAAGAGAGGCCGCTTCCCAGAGCTGTGAGGGGACAGAACAGGAGGCAGGAGAGTGCAGGGGCGGGGCGCAGGGGGGGCCGGCCACAGAGCAGCAACCACCTTGGGAACACAGGTGCATAGCAGACGTGCCTGGGAAAGGGGCAGGGAGGCACAGCCCAGCGGAGGGCCAAGGGTTTTCAGTGAGGGAGTAAAGCGTTAGGTCTGCGTTCAGAACTTTCTACAGGCAACACAGAGAGGATGAGCGTGACAGGAAAGTCTGGACGTGGGGAGGCCGGCTGAGGGTTCTCGTGCCAGCCACGACAGGATATGATGCTGAAACCCAGGCAGTCTCCAGAAGGAGAGACACCAAGGGCAGGGCAGTAAATGACCAGACAGGAGGGAAGCGTGTACAATAACTCAGTTTCGACTTTGACCAAATGGGTGCGCGATAGTGACATCTCTTAAAACAAGGAATGCACAAGATGGCAAGTTCAGGGATGCAAGGATGTAAAGTAATCGACGTGTGATACACTGCAAACAGGACAAAAATCACATGACCATCTCAACAGATGCAGAAAAGGCATTTGAAACAATTCAGCATCCACTCACGATAAGAATTCTCGTCAAACTTGGTACTGAAGGAACATAGAGCAACATAATAAAGTCTGCATATGACAAATCCACAGCTCACATCACACTCAATGTGGAAAGGCTGAAAGTTCTTCCTCTAAAATCAGGCACAAGACAAGGACGGCTACTCTAGTCACTTCTATTTAATACAGCATTCCATGCTCTGTCGCGTTTGACTCTCTGCGACCCCCACTGACTGCAGCCCACCAAGCTGCTCTGTCCAAGGGATTTTCCAGGCAAGAACACTGGAGTGGTTTGCCATTTCCTCCTCCAGGGGATCTTCCTGATCCAAGGATTGAACCTGCATCCCCTGCACTGGTAGGCTGATTCTTAACCACTGAGCCACCTGGGAAGCCCATTCCATGCTCAGGCAGGGTTCTAAACTCACCCGAAGCCTGACCCTGGTAGGAGAAACCTTGTCTCTTAAAATAATCAATGGCATCTTCAGCACAGGTCTTCAAAGTGTTCACTCGCACAAATCGAGGCACCTGGGAGGCTAGGAAGCAATCAGCAGTGAGTGAGCAGGAACCGGGCCCTCTCCTGGGGGCCTGATGGCTATCCCCCATCTCCACAACACCTCCCAGCTCACCTGAGCCAGGCTTGGATCCCACTTCCAACAGGTCCTCGTTCCGGCTCACACCTTGACGAACCTTGAGCCGCGCCAACTCAGCCTTTAGCCTAGCCTGGTGCCGCTCCAGCAGAGGTTTCCATCGTCCCCCACGCCCTCTAAAGCCTCTTCCCAGCAGTAAGTCATATACTAGCACCTGGGATGGAGAAAGGAGGCGAGAAAACCTTGAGTATGAAGATCCTGGAACTCCACAGTGCTGGAACTGGAAGAGTTAAACAGACCACCTATCAAGATAGTAATGGGTAAAAGTGAGCTACCCTGTTCAAGATCACACAAGAAATTAACGTACAGGTACACGATTTGAACCTGGTACCCGGCTTCCCAGTCCTGAACCTCTTCCCCATGCTTCTCACCAGGAAAAGCTCTCAATCTGAACTCTCCTCCCTTGTCAACATCACCTTTTCGTTTCACCTAAACAGAGCCTGCTGTGCTATGAACACTTTGGTCTTCTGTTCTTAATCTTTCACACAAGGCTCAAAGTTAAAGCATGTGCTGCCGCTGCTAAGTCGCTTCAGTCGTGTCCAACTCTGTGCGACCCCACAGACGGCAGCCCACCAGGCTCCCTCGTCCCTGGGATTCTCCAGGCAAGAACACTGGAGTGGGTTGCCATTTCTTCTCCACTGCATGAAAGTGAAAAGTGAAAGTGAAGTCGCTCAGTCATGTCTGACCCTCAGCGACCCCAAGGACTGCAGCCCACCAGGCTCCTCCATCCATGGGATTTTCCAGGCGAGAGTACTGGAGTGGGGTGCCATTGCATTCGCCTAAATTATGTGCAACTTCTCTCATGCATAAACCAGCGAGGGGCTGCGCCTCCTCATTTCGGAGGAGCGATTTGCTAGCATCACACAGTGGACGGCGACGAAGCAGAGACCCTAAGGTTAGGAGGGGCTCACCCTCCTGTTGGAGAAGGAAATGGTAACCCACTCCAGTGTTCTTACCTGGAGAATCCCGTGGACAGAGGAGCCTGGTGGGCTGCTGTCCATGGGGTCGTAGAGTCGGACACGACTGAGCGACTCAGCATGCACCCTTCTGTTACCTTGGCTAGGTGCGGCCGCAGCTTCTTCTCGGCTCGCAGCAGGCCGGCGTTGGCGATCACGGCGTCCAGCACGGCGGAGTAACGCTGCGTTTCGCACACCAGCGCGTACAGCTGCTTCACGTTCTGCGCTCGGCCGAGAGGACCCAGGTGAGACGCGGGCCGGGCCGAGCTAGCCCCCTGCCGGGGGCCCCCTCCCGGTCACGACCCCCGAACCCTGCTACCTGGAAGTTACTGGCGTACACCAGCCCCTTGAGCGAACCCTGGCGGCTCTCCACGCCGGCCAGCACGGCCGCCGCCGCCGAGTACACCGCCATGCTCCGTGCCCGCGCGCGCGCCTTTACGGCTCTGTCGCGAAGCGCGCGCCGCTCCGCACAGCCCCCACTTGACTTCCGGGGTCAAAGGGCAAGGGCGTTCCGGACCCGGAAGTCCCTGTACTCATTCAGGTGGTCCCAGGGCGTGTGGCAGTTCACACTCCTGTAAGGGTCCGGAGGCCGACGCAGAGAACCCGGCTGACCACTTCTTCGCAGCTCTTTGCGATTTTCTTTCAATCCTTGCCGATATCACAGGCAAACAATGAGATCTCATTGATGTTTTAATTTCTGTGATTGAGGTTAAACATTTTCCCGTTATTGGTCGTTTGTATTTCTTCTATTATGACATGTAGATGTCTTTTGCTTACCGCTCTGCTGTCTCTTCAGTTCAGTCGCTCAGTCGTGTCCGACTCTTTGCGACCCCATGAATCGCAGCACGCCAGGCCTCCCCTGTCCATCCCAACTCCCGGAGTTCACTCAGACTCGCGTCCATCGAGTTGTTGATGCCATCCAGCCATCTCATCCTCGGTCGTCCCCCTCTCCTCCTGCCCCCAATCCCTCCCAGCATCAGAGTCTTTTCCAATGAGTCAACTCTTCCCATGAGGTGGCCAAAGTACTGGAGTTTCAGCTTTAGCATCATTCCTTCCAAAGAAATCCCAGGGCTGATCTCCTTCAGAATGGACTGGTTGGATCTCCTTGCAGTCCAAGGGACTCTCAAGAGTCTTCTCCAACACCACAGTTCAAAAGCATCAATTCTTCGGCGCTCAGCCTTCTTTACAGTCTAACTCACATCCATACATGACCACTGGAAAAACCATAGCCTTGACTAGACGGAACTTTGTTGGCAAAGTAATGTCTCTGCTTTTGAATATGCTATCTAGGTTGGTCATAAATTTCAAGGAGTAAGCGTCTTTTAATTTCATGGCTGCAATCACCATTTGCAGTGATTTTGGAGCCCCCCAAAATAAAGTCTGACACTGTTTCCCCATCTATTTGCCATGAAGTGATGGGACCAGATCCCATGATCTTCATTTTCTGAATGTTGAGCTTGAAGCCAACTTTTTCACTCTCGTCTTTCACTTTCATCAAGAGGCTTTTTAGTTCCTTTTCACTTTCTGCCGTAAGGGTGGTGTCATCTGCATAACTGACATTATTGATATTTCTCCTGGCAATTTTGATTCCAGCTTGTGCTTCTTCCAGCCCAGCATTTCTCATGATGTGCTCTGCATGTAAGTTAAATAAGCAGGGTGACAATATACAGCCTTGATGTACTCCTTTTCTTACTTGGAACCAGTCTGTTGTTCCATGTCCAGTTCTAACTGGTGCTTCCTGACCTGCATACAGATTTCTCAAGAGGCAGGTCAGGTGGTCTGGTATTCCCATCTCTTTCAGAATTTTCCACAGTTTATTGTGATCCACACAGTCAGAGTCTTTGGCATAGTCAATAAAGCAGAAATAGATGTTTTTTCTGGAACTCTCTTCTTTTTCCATGGCCTTTATATATTAACAATATATACCTCTTATCTTAGGTTTTGCCATTTTTCCAGTTTATTGGTTTTTAATGTGGTTTATAATTGTTTTGGACACCATGAAGTTCTCATTTTAAAAGTGTTTACCTTTATGCTTTCTGTCCTTGATGTCACACTTGAAAACCACTTCACATCCGTACAATATAGAAACCATCTATGGCTTCATCATTTCACACTTAAACCCACATGTGGGATCTTAGTTCCTTGACCAGGGCTCCAACCCATACCCTCTGCAGTGGGAGTGCGGAATCTGAATCTGGGGTTTCAGGACGCTGTTGAACACACCCTTCTTTGTTGGAAAGCACTGGTTTCTATGACCTCCTCTGCTGGCATTCCCTCCCTTCTGTCTGCCAAGGTCTGTTTCCTTGGCCACCCTGCCTAAGTTGCTCCCCTAGGTTCTGGTGTTCCATCCTCTGACCTCCTTCCCATCAGTCTGATACTTTCTCCTCTGGGGCAGACTCGCCCACTCCCATACTGTCATTCAGGACAAAGTTCACATAAAGTAACTTAGCAGCACGGATGCACACCCTCCACCCCCAATAACCCCTACCCTCGTCTCCAATCCCAGCTGCAGCATTCCATTTTGTTTTGCTGGCTGCACTGCACAGCATGTGGGATCTTATTTCCCAGACCAGGGATCGAACCCTCGCACCCTGTATTGGAAGGCAGAGTCTTAACCACTGGACCACCAGGGAACTGCCCCCGCTGCAGCATCACCCCTTTTGAACCTAGATCCCTGCAGGCCCTTCTCTGCTAGTGTTCCACTTCTTTCAGTTTAAATGCCAATTCCACATGAAGAATTAACTATTATTTCCTCTGCCTCTTGCATATTAGATGTGTATCAGTTAAGATCTTTCTGTTGCAAGCACAAACACTTACTCTGGTTAGCCAATTGAAAGAGAGGATTTATTAAATGGATGCAGAAGTATGCCATCGTGTCCATCATGGTCTGGCTAAAGGCAGGGTGGTGCACAAAGGGAGTTGCTGAGGAGAGTTTAAAGAAGGGAATTTTCTAAAAAGAAGGGAATTTTCTAAAAAGAACGGTCAGAGATGAGGAGGCCGACGGGTGATGGCGCAGAACTCAGGGCTGGCAACAGCGCTGTTCACCACCAGGAATATAGGAAGAATTGCAAAGAGACGGGGGACCCTGCAATGCATAGCCCAGCAGGCAGAAAAGCAAGAAAATAAGCACCTCCAACTCCCTTCTCCTGCTCTGGGATCTCCTGCCAGCCCCTCCCATCAGCTGAACCCAACAGGAAGCCAGAAGGATGTGCATTCCAGCAAGGCCAGCCCCGTGGGCCACGCAGGATGGAGAGCAGAGGCAGAGTCATGAAATTGAAGGAAGTGCTACACAACCAAACACCAAGTCTGGAAAGCGTCAAGCATGCAGCAACCGAGGCCAA
Organism: Aepyceros melampus; assembly: GCA_006408695.1. Lineage (NCBI taxonomy): Eukaryota > Metazoa > Chordata > Mammalia > Artiodactyla > Bovidae > Aepyceros > Aepyceros melampus. The sequence goes on along the minus strand of SJXQ01002946.1, from coordinate 287,530 downwards.
GGCCTGACAGATGCAGCTGATCAAGAGACAACAAGCAGGACTTCCCTGGGGGTCCAGTGGTTAATCTGCCTGCCAATGCAGGGCACAAGGTTTGATCCCTGATCTGAAAGATTCCACATGCCATGGAGCAGCCAGGCCTGTGCACCACACCTCCTGAGCCTGTGCTCTAGAGCCCAGGAACCCCAACTACTGAGCCCGTGCGCCTAGAACCTGTGCTCTACAACGAGAGAAGCCACCGCGGTGGGAAGCCTGCCCATCGCACCTAGAGAAAGCATGCACACAGCAATGAAGACCCAGCATAGCCCAAAAAATTAACAATTTTTAAAATTTTCAAAAAAAGAGACAAGAAGCCGCTTTTGATTATTACTTACACAGATGGCAGGAGAAAGATTAGCCAAAGGCAGCAGCTTACGTAGGCCTTGTTGCCCACGCCAGAAAGGATGGTGTGGAAACCAAAGGGCTCGTGGCTGTGAGATGTGGCCCCACCAGAGGCTGGAGCTGCTTTTAAAGACCCGAGCATAAAGCAGCGTGCACGTGCGGCAACTGATCACTGCAAATCGTTTGACAAGGGAGAAATAACGTCTGTTTTATTACCTTAAAGTTCACAGTGATGGGGGAATTGTGTGTGGGAGTGTTTCCACCCTCAGGGGGAAGCATGATTATGGTTAGGAGGGGCTAAGGGAAGCCTGGTCTTCCCAGGTGGCACGAGGGGTAAAGAACCTGCCCGTCAGCGCAGGAGACGTGAGACGCGGTTTTGATCCCTGGGTCGGGAAGACCTGGAGGAGGGCATGGCAACCCACGCCAGTATTCTTGCCTGGAGAATCCCCATGGACAGAGGAGCCTGGCGGGCTACAGTCCATAGGGTCTCAAAGAGTTGGACACCACTGAAGTGACTGAGCATGCATGCAACAAGAGAAGCCCAGCTTGATCCTTGGACCCCAACACCTGGCTCTGCTGGTTAATAAGCAGGTTAATAGCCCAAACAGAGGTTAATAAACATGCTCCTGGCTACCATGGTTATTCTCCCAACAATAAATGTTTCTAGGGGCACCCAGGCAAAGACCTCCCCCCAAACGAAGCCATCGCCTTCGCTCACCGGAGTCAGCAGGACCCCTCAAGCCCCCATGCCAAGCAGAATGGCAGCCCTACAGCTTGGTGGGCTGCAGTGGGGAGAGGTGGCCAGGCCCGCCGGGTGGCGGCAACACCATGGGCAGGGAGTTGCTGCCCTTGTCATGCCAGCACACGTCCAGGATGGGGTACAGCTTGCCCTGGAAGTCGGCCTGGAACGAGTAGAGTGGCCGCAGGTCATCGG
>SJXQ01002946.1:240830-278960 GCA_006408695.1 Aepyceros melampus | reverse complement strand
GCGGGTTCCGGTGGTGCGCACACAGCTGGGGCTCCGGGTCCCCCGGGAGCTGCAGGGCCTCGATCACCTTCGCCAGGGAGACGTTGGGTGGGGAGCTGCTGTAGTCCACCTCGCGCCGGCACTCGGGGCAGCGCAGCTCCGAGGCCAGGTGGCGGGACAGGGACGCCAGGCAGGCTTTGCAGTAGGAGTGGCCGCACTGCAGCATCAGGGGCTCCTTGAAGACCTCCAGGCACATGGGGCACTGCAGGTGGTCCTCCAGCTCAGGCACGCTCACCTGCGACGCCATCCACAGCGCCCACGGGGGCCCAGGGCAGCCTCCCTGGGGCCGGCTCCCTCCACTCCGTTGGCCCCCAGCTCCAAGGGCCCTGAAAGGAGAGGCTGCTAAGGACGCCAGCCTTCGATTCCAGCCCTGACCCACGACGACCTTGGGTCTGTTTTCCCATCTTTAAATCAAAGGGCTTAAATGAAAAGAGCGGTCACTTGGAGGTCCAGGTGCCTACATTTTAAACTCAGATTTGGAGGTAAATGTGAAAGCAGCCACCTGCAGGGGTACCTGAAGTGGCACTAACAAGGCAAGCTCCAGCCCAGCGGGCGTCCTGACCTAGAACTGGGCAGCAGAGACAAGCCAAGGTCTTTCCCAGTTCCTAGATCAGTTCTCAAACTGGCAAGCAGCTGGTGGAAGCAGAGTTAAACAGAATTCCTGAGTCACGCCATCACATATCTCCAATGAGCCCCAGAAATCTCTGCTTACAAAAGACCCCCCAGGCCATTCTGAAGCACAGTTCTGTCGTGGGGCAATACTGTCCAGGAGCTGGGACCTTGGGGCTGTCTCCTGGGCTCCCACCCTGGCCCCCTGTAAAAGCCGATTGGGACTGAAAAGCATCTCACCAGAAGTCAGCAGTGGCCCCAGGGAGAACCCCCGCACTGGCCTCTCGGGATCCTCCGAGCCCTCCAGAGGGGCCTCACACCAGCAACACTGACTCGATCCGCTCGGCCTTCTCTTCTCCCCAGGAAGGGACGGCGGTGCAGAGACCTGGGATTGCGGCTGGACACCTGTTCCACCTAGTCTCTGCCCCTTTGCTCCTCCCCTTTGCCCTCAAGGTCGCTGAGAATCAGGTGGAGGCTGGGCCACATCACGGGACTAGGGAGGGAGCCTCTCCTCGGCCGGCTCTGATAACAGCAGCGGCACTCAGATACTCACCTTGGCCAGGCCTGGGGGAGGGTCGGAGACAGAGGGACCGGGTACCCACTCACACCTCTCAGACCCCAAAAGGGAATGGACTCGTGCTTTGACACAATTCTCTCTGAGTCTGCATCTCTCCCTCTCTCTTTAGAATTCTGAGGATGTTCTTGCTTCCCTAGATTTTAAAATTGATGTATACCTTCTATAGAGTGCACAAACGTTAACCATATGCTTGAAGGACAATGTATACATGTGCATGCACGCTCAAGGTCAAGACACAGAGGACCGGACTTCCCTGGTGCTACAGTGGATAGGAGTCTGCCTGCCAATGCAGGGGACATGGGTTCGAATCCTGGGCCAGGAAGATCCATGTGTCAAAGAGCAGCTAAGCCCACGCCCCACAGCTACTGAATCCACACACTCTGGCACCCATGCTCCATCCACAAGAGAAGCTACCATGGCGAGAAACCCGGGCACCACAAGGAAGAGGAGCCCCTGCTCACAACAACTAGAGAAAGCCCACATGAAGCAACGAAGACTCAGAACAACCCAAAAAAACCAAAGTAATTAATTAAGAAACAAAGATACAGAGAAGGTTCTGGGTTGGTGACCGTACCCATGTGCTGGGAGGGTGCTGCACCCTGGTTCCACGGGAACCCAAGTACCTGTGCTCAGGACTCTTCCGGATCTCACCCTACATACCTCTTCATCTGGCTGTTTATTTACATCCTTTATAATAAACTGATAAACAATTTTTTTTTAATTATCAAGCTGCAGAACATTTCTAGCACCCAGAGTCTTTATCACATGTCCCTGAGTCAGAACCCCTAACAAAGGGAGCCGCTATCCTGACTCGTAAAACATCATAGACTAATGTGGCCTGGTTTCCTTTTTTTTTTTTTTTTTGTTTATGCTGGGTCTTAGTTACGGCATGTGGGACCTAGTTCCCTGAATAGGGATCAAACCTGGGCCCCCTGTATTGGGAACTCAAAGCCTTAGCCACTGGACCACCAGGAAAGTCCCCGGACTGGTTTTGAATTTCAAATAAACAGAATTACCTATATATTCCTTTGTGTCCACGTTTTTTGTCAACATATTGAACTATTATTATTAAGTTTTTTATTTTTATTAAATACATTTTAATACATTTTTTATTAAAATCTTTCAATGGTTTACCATAAAGATAAACTCAAAACAGATTAAAGACCAAAATGTAAGACCAGAAACTATGAAACTCTTAGACAATAACATAGGCAGAACACTCGACATAAATTAAACCAAGATCCTCTATGACCCACCTCCTAGAGTAACAGAAATAAAAACAAAAGTAAACAAGTAGGACCTGATTAAACTTAAAAGCTTTTGCACAGCAAAGGAAACTATAAGCAAGGTGAAAAGACAACCCTCAGAATGGGAGAAAATAATAGCAAATGAAACAACTGACAAAGGATTAATTTCCAAAATATACAAGCAGCTCATACAACTCAAGACCAGAAAAACAAACTCAATCAAAAAGTGGGTAAAAGACCTAAACTGACTTTTCTCCAAAGACATACAGATGGCTAACAAACACATGAAAAGATGCTCAACATCACTCATTATTATAGAAATGCAAATCAAAACTCTCAAGAGTTATCACCTCATACCAGTCAGAATAAAGTTGATAAAGTGAAGTCGCTCCAACTCTGCGTCATGTCCAACTCTTTGGGATCCCATGGACTGTAGCCTACCAAGCTCCTCAGTCCATGGACTTTTCCAGGCAAAAGTACCAGAGTGGGTGGCCATTTCCTTCTCCAAGGGGTCTTCCCGACCCAGAGATTGAACCTGGGTCTCCCACATTGCAGACAGATGCTTTACCATCTAAGCCACCAGGGAAGCTGGTCGAATGGCCATCATCAAAAAGTCTACAAACAATAAATGCTGGAGAGGGTGTGGAGAAAAGGGAACACTGTTTCACCATTGATGGGAATATAAATTGACAGTCACTATGGAAGATGGTATGGAGATTCCTTTAAAAACTAGGAATAAAACCACCATATGACCCAGCAGTCCCACTCCTAGGCATATACCCCGAGGAAACCAAAATTGAAAAAGACACATGTATCCCACTGTTCACTGCAGCACTATTTACAACAGCTAGAACATGGCATCAACCTAGATGTCCATCGATAGATGAATGGATAAAGAAGCTGTGGTACATATACATGATGGAATATTACTCAGCCATAAAAAAGAACACCTTTGAGTCAGTTCTAATGAGGTGGATGAACCTGGAACCTATTATACAGAGTGAAATAAGTCAGAAAGATAAATACCGTATTCTATCACATACATACAGATCTAGAAAAATGGTACTGAAGAATTTACTTACAGGGCAGCAGTGGAGAAACAGACATAGAGAACAGACTTACGGACTTGGGGAGAGGGGAGGAGAGGGTGAGATGTATGGAGAGAGTAACATGGAAACTTACATTACCCTGCGTAAAATAGATAGCCAACGGGAATTTGCTATATGGCTCAGGAAACTCAAACAGGGGCTCTGTATCAACGTATGGCTTGATACTTATGGCTGATTCATGTTGAGGTTTGACAGAAAACAACAAAATTTTGTAAAGCAATTATCCTTCAATAAAAAAATACATTAAAAAAGTCTTTCAATGGTTTAGGAAAATAAATATTTTCTAAATATTTGTTATACAGTCAATAAACATTTTGGTTATACTACATTATGCATTTCACATGAGTGTGGAGGGAAATCACTGAATGGAAAAGACAGAGCTGGGTGTCAACATGGCATCTTTGGACCAACATGCCAGCACCACTGCAAGTCTAAGCACTCCTGTCTGTAGGAGGGGTAGGGCTGCTACTCCAGTGACAAGCTAGACCAGGTCTGGTATAGGCAAGTGAGAGTCAATTTTATTGAATTCAACAAATATTTATTGAGAACCTTCTATGTTGAGCACTGCGCTGGGAGGCTCAGACCGTAAAGAATCTGCCTGCAGTGCAGGAGATCCGGGTTTGATCCCTGGGTTGGAAAGATCCCCTGGAGAAGGAAACAGCAACCCACTCCAGTATCCTTGCCTGGGAAATCCCTTGGACCAAGGGACTTGGCGGGCCAAGGGGCTCCTTGGGGTCGCAGAGAGTCATGACTGAGCATCAAACACAGGAAACAAGACAAAGCTTCTGTCCTTCCGGAGTTTATAACACATAGGGGTAGGCCATAAATAAATGAGATAATAGAACAGAGTGTTATATATATAATATATAATAAAATGCTTTGCAGAAGTGGTGTGATAAGAAAGAGGCAGATGGGGTGGCAGAACTGTGAGGTACATTTTACATGCACCTCATTTAAAATGTACCTCAGGCAAAGGGGGTAGCAAGTGCAAAGGACCTGAGGCTGGAAAGAGCTCAGTACAGCTGACCCTTGAGCAGCATGGGGGTTAATCTTGACATATCTTAGTCGGCCCTCTCCATCCATGGATTCACCCAACCACGGATGTGCAGTACTATGGCGCTGACTGCTGAAAAGTATCCCCGAGTAATTGGACACTTGCGATTCAAATCCCTGTTGTTCAAAGGTCAGCCGTATTTACAAGATCCACCAGAGAGGAGGCTTGGGTGGCTGGGTCACAGGAAGTCAGAGGGAGCCCCAGAAGATGAGGTCAGAGGGGCTGGCAGGGAAGGCCTAGTAGACCAGGGCAAAGGTTTGGATTTAATTTCAAGGGCGGTGGGAGCTATTGGTGGGTTTAAAGCAAGGGAATATGATCCGATTTATATTTTTTAAAGATCACTCTGGCCACTGTATAGATATGGATCACGGTGGGTTGAGCACCTGGGTGGATGGACAGTGATGCCAAGATCAACGTGAAAAAGGCAGATGGGCGAGTCCAGAGTCAGATGCCTGAGAACAAACAGGTGGAGCGATGAGTAGCCCAGCTGTCTGCAGACTTTAGTGGAACTAAGAATCACCTGAGGCCTTGTTAAACAGAGGCTTCTTGACCCGGCCCCAGACATGCCGATTCAGGAGTACGGGGAGGGACCCAATATTGTCCCAATTTTCAAACGTTCCCAGGCAACACTGCTGCTGCTAGTCTGGGCACTACACTTTCAGAGCCACTGGAAAAGTCAACTGGACTCAAACACCTGGAGCCCTGGGGCTCAGGGATGGCTGGGCGTATCACATACGTAAACCTGTGGGAATGGTTGGGATCTCAGGGATTGGGAATTGGGAAGGGCGGGGGGTTCATAGACAGGGCCCTGAGACTGCTAATGTTTAGATATCAGGAACAGGAAGATGACTGAAAAGGGACAGCCGGGCTGGTAGGAGGAAAATCAGGAGAGTGTGGTGACCAGGAAAGTGTGGCAGGAAGAATGACTGCCCAAAGGGCCTGTGTAAAGTCGCTCAGTCGTGTCCAACTCTTTGCAACCCCATGGACAGTAGCCCGCCAGGCCCCTCTGTCTGTGGAATTCTCTAGGCAAGAGCTCCTCCTCCAGGGGATCTTCCCGACCTAGGAATCGAACCTGCGTCTCCTGCATTGCAGGCAGATTCTTTACTATCTGAGCCACCAGCCAAACCCACTGGATGTCCATGCCCTAATTCTGAGGATCTGTGAATATGCTTCCTTAGACAGCAGAAGGGACTTTGAAGATGTAATAATTATAGTCACAGAGCTGAATTATCACGGTGGGTCCAACCTAATCATGTGGCCCCTTAACACAGAACGTGCCCTGGCTGGAGTCAGAAGCAGCAGGAGAGGAGGCAAGCTTATAAAAACATCAACCAGGTAATATTCCCTCCCAGCCTGAGAAGGAATCAGCAAGCTGTTGCTGACCCTGAGATGTATCGGGGCCCACGTGCAAGGACCAGAGTAGCCTCTAAAAGGGAAGGGTCACAGTTGGCTGACAGCAAGGACACAGGGACCTTGAGCCAAGAGCTTCAAGGACCTGATTAGCCAGTGATCTGAATGGGCTTTGAAGTGGACTCTTTCCCAAAGCCTCAAGTGAGGCTGATGCCTCCATCTTAGCCCAGCAAGACTGGTGTCAAGACTTCTACCATCAGACCTGTGAGATAATAAATGTATTACTTAAAACAGTTCCTTTTGTGGTCATTTGTTACAAGAGGCAAACCACCCCCCAAAAAACTAAACACAGAAGCCAAAAGAAAACAGGCAGTTAAAGGTCAGGTCAGCTTCATCAAATGCTGCCGAGACTCCAGTAACTAGAGGACAAAGAGGGGTCTAATGGATTTGGCAACAGAAGTGAATGGTGGCCTGAACCCCGGGAAAGTGGTATTGGAGTGGAAAAGATAATGAAGAGTAAGAAGGTGGATACAGGATAGTTGAGAAAGCCTTTGCAGCAACCCTTTTGAGAAGTTTTTCCCAGGAAGAGGAGGAATGAGACCACCTATAGCAAGAGGGAGATTTGGGACAAAGAGAGGCCTGTTTATTTTTAGGTGGGGGATTTAGCGACACATCTAAGCGAAATGAAATGATCCAGTGGTCAAGGCAAGATGGGTGCAGGAGAGATGGGATGCCCAATGGCGCCGTCCTCAACTTGGTAAGAGTGGGAGGAAGTAAGGAACAGGTTGGAGTGGGTGGGATCTCGGGCCATTCTCCCTTTGTACCAGGAACACACAGGTGTAGCAAACTTGCTGATGGCCAGGGGCAGGCCCAGCATCACCTTGCTTTTGCAGGAAGTGGGCAGATTGACTTTAAAGTGCTGTCCGCCTCTTGTGTGTGCCTGGAGCCGGAAGGAGAAGGAGCGAGGGTTGGAATCACCCACATCCATGGTCCTGACCATTCCAGCAGCCCCCACCCCCACCCCGCGTCTGAAGCCTTGTCCTCTGCAGCGTGTCCCGCCAGCCACGTGTCCGTAGCTCGGCCATCACCTACCCAGAGGCTGATCCTCAGCACCTGCACATCCCATTCCCTGTACCCTCGCCGCAAGCTGCGTCAGGCTCCCCGTGCCCTGCCACGTGTCCCGTGGTGCACCACGTGTCCCGTCATGCCCCACGAGGCCTCAAGTAGCGCGGGATCCAGCTCTGTGCGCGCCCCACCCACTCCTGTCACGTGCCCGGTCACGTGACCTGCCAGGTGTCCGCACACGTGGTCGGCGCACTCCCCGAGCGCCCACTGGCGGTTGGCGGCGGTTGGAGCCAAGCCATGAACGTCTCCTCGCGGCCCCTGAACGGATTGTCACGGTTGGACGCGGAAGACCGGGTATAAAAGGGTGACCGCGTCGCTGTGGGGCATAGGGCGGCAGGGCCTAGGGGCAGGTGGTGTGGAAATGGGGGGCAGCACCCGGAACGCGGGGGCCCTGCAAAGAGACGACTCCCCCAGCCAGGTGAGGGCCCTGGCGCTGGGGAGTAGGGGTTGGTTGGAGCCGCCAGAGTCAGGGTGTCCGTCCAGGGCTCTGAGATGGTGTGTTTCATCCCCCATAAGTCTCCGTACCAGCGCTTAAGTCAAAGGATGCTGGACATTTCGGGGGACCGAGGCGTGCTGAAGGATGTCATTCGAGAGGGAGCTGGAGAGCTGGTGACACCGGACGCCTCCGTGCTTGGTATGTCTGGCGGCCGGGCCCGGGTGCCGGCTGCCCTGGGAGGCTGGTGGTTCCCAAGGGCTGGGTTTTAAGGGATAAGCGAGGGAACCCATTACGCTTTGTGTGAGACGGCTGTGACCAGGGGCTCTGGGAGGCCCGTTAGCCCAGCTCTTGAGCCACGCCGCCAAAGGGCAGGCATCTAAACGTTGAGCAAAACTTTTTCCAATCGTGGGGTGGGGGGTAGGGGTCAAGTTCAATGTACTTAACATTGTTTCTGTGTGACAAAGATTTGATATGGCGGCATGAGTGTCTTTTCTTTTCCTAGTGAAATATTCTGGATATCTGGAGCACATGGACAAGCCTTTTGATTCTAATTGCTTTAGGAAAACTCCTCGGCTCATGAAACTTGGAGAGGGTAAGTTCAGACGGAAGTGAAAGTGTTGGGGACTCAGTCTGTCAGACTCTGCGACTTTTTGGACCGCCAGGTTTCTCTGTCCTTGGAATTTTCCAGGCAAGAGTACTGGAGTGGGTTGCCATTCACTTCTCCAGGGGATCTTTCCCACCCAGGGATTAAACCCAAGTCTCCTGCATTGCAGGCAGATTCTTCGCCATCTGAGCCACCAGGTAGCACAAGTTCAGACAAGGAGCTGGGAAAAAAGAAGTTCCTTGGGGGAACTGATTGCAGGGTAGTGCCCGAGGACTGGAAAACTGTCCAGGGCACTTGAGTCTGTTTTTTGAGGCTGGGTTTTGCTAAACCAGCCGTGTTGTCTTCTACATTCTCCTTTGAGACCTAGATATTTGGGAGATGGCTTCCCTGGCAGGGTTATCTTTGCATTTGTGGCGTAACCAGGGGTGCTCCATGTTTCTTTGTTTATTATGAAGACATTTGTTGAATGACTATTCCATAAGGCAGAGTGAAAAGACAGGATGTCCCCATATGGTTTGAAAGGCTGTGACCAGTGTTGCAGAGATTGACACACTCCAGACAACTAAGCTGGTGAAATCTGGGGCTGGTATAAGGTATAAGCAGTGTTCGGTGGGAATTGCTTAATGAAGGCACAGTTCATTCCAGCTGGGAATAGATCACCTCAGATGGGGTATTTGAATGAGCCCTAAAGTTTGAATAAGAGCTCACTCAGAGTAGAAGCCGGGCGTGACGGGGTAGGAGAACACATTGCAGGAATAAGGAACCACGTGAACAAAGATGTCAAGGCCAGGACACTGCAGCAGCTGGAGGAGTCTGGGGGTGGTGGTGAGTTGGGACGACAGCGCAGAAGGCTTGGGGATACCTCTCGGAGAGATGTGGATGTGAAGGGGGAGGCAGTAGGGGGCAAGGGGCCAGCTTCCACCGCGTTTTTTGTCACTTCTTCCAGATATCACACTGTGGGGCATGGAGCTGGGCCTTCTGAGCATGCGGCGAGGGGAGCTGGCCAGGTTCCTGTTCAAACCCACCTATGCCTATGGAACGCTGGGCTCCCTCCCCTGATTCCCCCAAACACCACCGTCTTGTTTGAGATCGAGTTGCTCGACTTCCTGGACTCTGCTGAGTCGGACAAGTTTTGTGCCCTCTCAGCCGTAAGTTCTGGAGCACAGATGTTAGCTCTTTGGTAGAGGGATGGGTTTGTGTTTCAGGTAATTATCTACCCCGCTGGTGACTATCAGCCCCAGGGTCTGACCAAGGCCCCAGTGTGGAGAGGTGGAGGGGAGGAGTACCTTACCACTCGCTAGTGTGTGTCTGTCGGAGTGCTGCTGGCCCTGATGCGTGGGTACCTGTGCTCGGCCAGGGTTATGGACCAGCAGGTTGAGCTGCCCTTTGTCACCATTTGCCTAGGTCTCCCTGAAAGACAGTATTTGCTTCTCAGTACTGTTTGGTTTTCAGCAAGTCAAGCACTGGTAGCCCATAACTAGGTTGACTATGTAATTTGCTGTCCAACCCAGGACCCTTGAGAGGGAAAGGGCCTACTAACTGATGGGATACGAGGACACTGGGTGTAAACTGGGATGGATGGCCTCTGTCTTAACAGAACTTTCAAACTGCCTTTCCTCTGTGGCCTCATACATAACTCACCCGTACAGACGGGGCTTCTAATCGTCAGCAGTGACGTGTGCTCCTTGTCCTGCAGTCTCACCCTGGCTGTACACGTGGCCTTAGTTGTCCACCCCAGGTTCACATCTCTGTATGGTGTCTTCCTGGCTAAACCGTCACCACCGCAAGGGAGAGACACTACCTTTTTCTCATATTTTCACAAAACAGAGGTTCTTGCAGATAACCTGAGTCCCACCTCTCGTGTGCTGATTTAGAATGTTTAGGGGTGGGGCTGGAGAAGGCAATGGCATCCCACTCCAGTACTCTTGCCTGGAAAAGCCCATGGACGGAGGAGCCTGGTGGGCTGCAGTCCATGGGGTCGCTAAGAGTTGGACACAACTGAGCAACTTCACTTTCACTTTTAACTTTCATGCATTGGAGAAGGAAATGGCAACCCACTCCAGTGTTTTTCCTGGAGAATCCCAGGGACGGGGGAGCCTGTGGTGGGCTGCCGTCTATGGGGTCGCACAGAGTCGGACACGACTGAAGTGACTTACCAGCAGCAGAGGTGGGGCCAGGACTTCTGTTTAAAAAGAGGCTCCACTGGTGATTCTGATGTGTACCCAGGGTAGAGCATCATGGTTAAGAAAGATGAGCGGAGCTCTGGGCAGACCAGGACTGTCAAACGCTTGCTGGATGAGTGGTTGTCTTGAGACCTGAACTTTGTGCTTGGCAAGTTCCATCAGCTTCTAATTCTATGAGAAACTGTTCCTTTAGGGAACATCTCTGAGTAGGTCTAAACTAGTGGACTTCCATTTGGCTCTCATCCGTAAAACAGCAGTAATGACATCTGCCTGCTGTGGCCTCTGTTGGGATTCAGAGAGGACTCCGACCCGGGCCCCTAGCCCAGTGCTCGGCACAGCTGCGGCAGCAGAGGTCAGAGTCTAGAGGAACAGGCCCAACAGCTGTAGCGACACTGGTGTTGTGGTGGTGAGGCTTTCAGTTTCCTTGCTGACATCCTGTCTTTGATCCTTAGGAGCAACAGAGTGAGTTTCCAGTTCAGAAGGTCCTAAAGGTGGCAGCTACTGAACGAGAGTTTGGCAACTACCTTTTCCGCCAAAATCGTTTCTATGATGCCAAAGTGAGGTATAAACGGGTAAGACTGCTTCAGAGTGTAAGTTTAGACCCTGGAAACTTCCTTCTTTAAGAGAGAGAGACTTTGTCCTTTCTTCTCACCTACACCTGTTAAGAAAAATGTTAACGTAAAAATACTCATGCCAGAGGGCTGAGAACTGGGAGAAGGGGGTGCGGGGTTTAGGGGAACCTGGTAATGTTCGAATATGGATGTGGTTTATGTGGGTGTGTTCAAGTTGTGAGCATTCATCGAGCTGGATGCTTGCTTTTGTACTTGACTGTGTATTTCAATAAAAAAAATTTTTAATTCTCTTTCTAGTTTTGGGTCCTCTACCAACAGACTTCTCTGCCCCATTTGCATGTTCATTTCCTGTCTCTTTGACAGTGGACATTCAGCTGAATCTAACGCCATTCTTGCCAAGCTTCTGAGGGTGATTTGGCTTCCTGTGGAGGTTCTGCGGACAGGAATCCGCTGTTTGCTTAGTAATGCGTTCACGAATATTATGAGTACTTTCTGTCTGCCCAACTCTGCCCCCTAGGCTATAGAGGCAAACAGGATAAAGTTTAAGGGCATTCTGATTTTTGTCTTATTTGCATAGTGAGCCTAAGCATTCAGGATTTGCATTCAGCTGTAAACCACAAAATCCTGAAAAAGTTTTTCAAGTAAACTAGTGATTTTTCTCACATAAAAAGGGAGGCACTTCAAGGCCAGCATAAACAGCTGTTCCACAAAGCCATCAGGGAAGGTTCCAGAGGTCCCTCTGATCAGCTGCCCTTAAGTGTGTATTTATTGTCTTTTTCCTTCTCAAGATGGTAGTTCAGCCTGCAGCATCATGTGGTCATCTGGGCAGGGAGAGGGAGGGAAGAAGAGTCTGGTGTGTGTATTCATATTACAAGCTTTCCAGAATTTCTCCTACCCCGACTTCTCATGATATCCTATGGTGAATGTCCATTTGCCCTTAGCTGTATGCAGAAAGGAAGCTGGAAAGTATGGTTTAATTAGTATGTTGCTGCTTTGAATGAAATGGAGGCTCTGTTGGAAGAGGAGGGAAATATTTGTTCTCTTTCTCTTAGCATAATACCTTCTAGGTCCATTTGTGTTGTCACAGATGGCAAGGTTTTATTCTATCTTACGGCTAAATAATATTCCATTATGAATATATACCACATCTTTAAATATTCATCTGTTGCTGGGCACTTCGGTGGTGGTGTTCAGTCACTAAGCGGTTTCTGACTGTTAGCAACCCCATGGACTGCAGCACGCCAGGCCTCCCTGTCCATCATCAACTCCCAGAATTTGCTCAAACTCATGTCCATTGAGTTGGTGATGCCATCCAACCATCTCATCCTCTGTCACCTCCTCTTCCCTGCACTCAATCTTCCCAGCATCAGGGTCTTTTCCAGTGAGTTGGCTCTGGCTACTGTAAATAATGCTTCAGTCAACATAGGATGTATATATCTTTTCGAATTAGTGTTTTTGTTTTCTTTGGACAAATACCCAGGAGTGGAATGCTGGACCATATAGTAATTGTGTTTAATTTTTTGAGTAACCATACTGTTTTCCATAGTGGCTGCATCAATTTATATTCTTGCCAACAGTGCCCAAGGTTTTCTTTTCTCCACATTCTTGCCAACTCCTGGCTGTTTGTTGTCTTTTTGATAATAGCCATTCTGACAGGTGTGAGGTGATACCTTATTGTGGTTTGATTTGCATTTCCCTGATGATTGGTGGTGTTGAGCATCTTTTCATGTGCTTCCTGGCTGTATATATATCTTCTTTGGAAAAATGTCTATTTGGATCCTCTGCTTATCTTTCAGTCAGTTGTTTATTAATGTTGTTTATTAATGTTAAGTTGTATGAGTTCTTTGTATATTTTGGATAATAACGCCTTATTGGATATATTGTTTTGCAGATATCTTCTCCCATTCATTGGTGGCTTTTTCTTCTTGATAGTTTCCTCTGCTATGCAGAAGCTTTTTAATTTGATGTAGTTCGATTTGTTTATTTTTGCTTTTGTTTCCTCAGCCTGAAGAGACATACCCAAAAAAGTATTCCTAATGTGAGTGTCAGAGAGCATACTGTCTGTGTTTTCTTCTAAAAGTTTTTTGGTTCAGGCCTTACATTTTAAGGGCTTCCTTGGTGGCTCAGATGGAAAAGAATCCACCTGCAATTGGGGAGAGACCTGGGTTTGATCCCTGGGTTGGGAAGATCCCCCGGTGGAGGAGGGCATGGTAACCCACTCCAGTATTCTTGCCTGGAGAATCCGCATGGACAGAGGAGCCTGGTGGGCTACAGTTCATGGGGTTGCAAAGAGTTAGACACGATTGAGCATAGCACACAGCCTAGGTTTTAAATCTTGAAATTGTGTGTGGTCTGAGTAAGTAGTCCAGTTTGATTCTTTTCCTGTAGCTGTCCAGTTTTCCCAGAGCCATTTATTGTTTACTATTATTGAGATATAATTCATGTAGCATAAAATTCACACTTTTAAGTGTACAGTTCAGTAATTCTTAGTTTATTCACAAGGTTGTGCAGCCATTACCACTATTGAATTCCGGAACACTCCATCACCCCAAAAAGAAACCTGTTAGCAGTTACCATTCCCTCCTGGCTTCAGTCGTGTCCGACTCTCTGCAACCCCAGAGACGGCAGCCCACCAGGCTCCCCAGTCCCTAGGATTCTCCAGGCAAGAACACTGGAGTGGGTTGCCATTTCCTTCTCCAACCATTCCCTCCTACACCCCCGATAATCCCTGTTTTACTCTTTTTGTGGATTTGCTTATCTGGGATATTATGTGTAAATAGAATTATGAAGCACGTGATCCTTTGTGTTTGGCTTCTTTCAAGAAGCAAAATGCTTTCAGAGTTTATGTTGTAGCATGTATTAGCAGTTTATTCCTTTTAAAAATTTATTTTTAAAAAACTTATTTTTTAAATTGTGGTAAAATTTGCCAAATATAAATTTTACCATTTTAAGCACTTTTAGGTATATAACCCAGTGGCATTAAGTATATTCAGAATGTTGTGCAACCATTGCCACTGCCTGTTCCAGAACTCTTTCATCATCTCAAACAGAAGTTCTTTATCCAGTAAACAGTAACTCCCACTTCTCCTGCCCCCAGCTTCTGGTAACCTCTATTCTATTTTCTGTCTCTATGAATTTATCTGTTATGGGTACTCATGTAAGTGGAATAATAACAACATTATCCTTTTCTGTCTGACTCCCTTCACTTAGCATAGTGTTTCAGGTGTCGTCCGTGCTGTAACATGTATTAGTGTTTCATTCCTTTTTATAGATGAATAACATCCTCTGTTGTGTGGATCTTACTGGGGCTTCCCTGGTGGCTCAGACGGTAAAGAATCTGCCTGCAAAGTGGGAGACCGAGGTTTGATCTCTGGGTCAGAAATTGCTTCTCCTTGGAGAAAGGATGGCTTCCCACTCCGGTATTCTTGCCTGGGGAGTTCCGTGGCCAGAGGAGCCTGGCAGCCTGAGCCTGTCGGCTTAGCCACGAGAATCTTGCTGCTCTTGTTTATGTTCATCAGTTGGTGGGCATTTGGGTTGTTTGCACTTTCTGGCTATTGTGAATAATGTTTCTAAGAACATTTGTTCACCAGTTTTTGTGTGTGGACTGATGTTTTCAGTTCTTTGGGGTACATAGCTAGGAGCGCAATTGCTGGGTCTTATGGTGAATCTGTTTAACTTTTTGAAGTACTGCCAAATTGTTTTCCATGATGGCTACAACTTTTCACATTCCCACCAACAATACAAGGCTCCCAGTTACTCCACGTCCTCACCAACACTTACCTTCCATTTTTTAAAATTACAGACATCCTAGTAGGTGTAAAGTAGTATGTCATTGTGATTTGGCGTTTCCCTGATGACTAATGATGTTGGGTGTCTTTTCATATACTTATTAGCTATTTGTGTATCTTCCTAGGAGAAATGTTTATTCAAATCCTTTGCCCATTTTAAATTTGGTTGTCTTTATTGTTGTAAAAGTTCTTTATTCTGGATACTAAACCCTTATCAAATGTGATTTGGAAATATTTTCTCCTATTCTGTGGTTGTTATTTTACTTGTGTACATTCCTGAAAAGGAAAAGATGTCTTTTTATTTCAAAAGTCAAATTATCTGAAGGCATGAACAGTGACAGCAGTAAACCATTATATGTTGTCAACCGAAACCGGTAACTGCCTGTTGTTATGATTTCTCTTAAACATCAGTCAACCTTCAGTCATTTTGTTCTTTCACTTTTTTGATAGTGTCCTTTGAAGCACAAAAACTTTTAATTTTGATAAAGTCCTGGTAATTTATTCTTTAGGTGTTTGTGCTTTCGGTGTCAGAATTTATCTAAGATTACAAATATTTACACCCATGTTTTCCTCTAAGAGTCTTTCTTACAGTTTAGCTCTTAGGTTTAGGTCTGTGGTCCATTTGGATTAATTGTATTTGTCTGAGGTAGGAGTCAACCTCATCCTCTTGCTTGTTGACATCCATTTATCACAGCACCATCTGCTGAAAAGCTACTCTTTCTCCATTGAGTGGTGTTGGCACCTTGTTAATATCAGTTGATTCTGGATGTACATAGGTTTGTTCTGGACTCTCCATCTGCCTTGTTGGTTCTGTTCCATTGATCTATGTGTCTGTCTGTATGGGTACCACACTGGCTTGGTAGTAAGCTCTGAAATTAGAGAGTGTGAGTCTTTCAACTTTGTTCTCTGACGACCCTGCCTTCACCCTGCTTATTTTAAGTGTTAGGATCCCATGAATTTCCATATAAATTTTCAGATCAGCTTGACCATTTTTGCAAAAAAGGCAGTTGGAATTTTGGCAGTGGTTGAATTGAAAATCTAGAATAATTTGGGCACTATTGCCATCTTAACAGAATTAGGTGTTTTGATCTGTAAACATGAACTGTCTTTCCCTTTACTGAGATCTTTAATTTCTTTGAACAACGTTTTATAGTTTTCAGTGTATAAGTGTTGCGCTTTAAATTTATTGCCACTTATTTTATTCTTTCTGGTGCTATTATAAATGGAGTTGTTTTCTTAATTTCATTTTTGGATTGCTGTTAAAGAACTACAGCTAACTCATATATTGATCTTGTGTCTTGCAACTTTGTGAACTCATTTTTTAGCTCTGATTGTGTGTGTGTATTCTTAGGGTTTGCTGTACATAAGGCCACATTCTCTTAACCACCTGTCTCTTCCTTTCCGCAGGCCTTGTTGCTCCTCCACCGGCGAACAGCTCCCCCTGAAGAGCAGCACTTGGTGGAGACCGCTAAGCTGCTTGTTTTCCTCAACCTGTCCTTTACTTACCTGAAGCTGGAGCGCCCCACCATGGCCCTGCGCTATGGAGAGCAGGCTCTGATCATTGACCAAAAGAATGCCAAGGCCCTCTTCCGCTGTGGACAGGTGAGTGGAGGGCGGGGACCTGGGATGGAACGCTCGAGGAGCGGCCGCAGCGGCGGTAACTGTGTCACTGCCGCAGGGCTCTCTCCTGAAGTGTACTTGTAACATGTCCTTTGGGCAGGCTTGTCTCCTTATGACTGAGTACCAGAAGGCCCGGGATTTTCTAGTCCGAGCCCAGAGGGAGCAGCCCTTCAATCACGACATCAATAACGAGCTGAAGAAACTGGCCAGGTGAGACCCCTGTTTGCAGGAGTACAATCAGAGAAAGAAATGTGTGGTGTATCTGCTGCCGCTCTGGCCTGTTCACTTGGGTAAAGAACGGTTTGATGTTGCCAAGTCCATGTTAGGAGGCAGCGCCCCCTAGAGCTGGCCCTAGGAAGTGCTCAATGGCAAGCCACTCCAGTACTCTTGCCTAGAAAATCTCATGGACGGAGGAGCCTGGTAGGCTGCAGTCCATGGGGTCGCTACTAGTCGGACATGACTGAGCGACTTCACTTTCACTTTTCATTTTCACGCATTGGAGAAGGAAATGGCAACCCACTCCGGTGTTCTTGCCTGGAGAATCCCAGGGACGGGGGAGCCTGGCGGGTTGCCATCTATGGGGTTGCACAGAGTCGGACACGACTGAAGCGATTTAGCAGCAGCAGCTCTGTCAACCTGCAGCTCCGGAGAGGGGGTGGAGGTGTAAGACAGACCTCCAAACCACACACGTCTGGACCATTGCCCACCTCCCTGTCCTCCTCACCAGGCAGCACCCTAAAGAGGTGGCCAGTGTGATTTTTAGAAAGGGAAGCATTCTTCAGATATTCTTCCCTGCCAGCTGAGAACCTCTGTTCTCAAGACTGCAGGAAGATCTCTTAAAGATGCTGATTTGATCTGAAATGGCTCTTTCAGGTCTGAGTCATTCCCTAGGATGACTCTCTTGTTACCCAGCTGATACCGATACCAGTATCTCAGTAATGTAACTTTTTCTGATTGTGGAAGCTACATATTCATTGTAAAAAACTTTGAAAATTTCAACGTAATTCCATCGCCTCATAACCACTGTTTTTTGGTTTTTTTAAGGTGTTCTTTCGTTTCTCTTATTGGTGAGGTTTCTCTACTTATGTTAACATTTTTAAATGTTTAATCCAGATTGCCAGTTAAAGCTTTCTTTTTTAAAAAGTATGTATGTATTTTTGGTTGTGCTGGGTCTTTGTTGCTGCGAGCAGGCTTTCTCTAGTTGCAGCGAGCAGGGTACTCGCTAGTTGCAGTACGGGCTCTTCTTTGCAGTGGCTTCTCTCATTGCAGAGCACAGGCTGCAGGCGTACAGGCTTCAGTAGTTGTGGCACACGCGTTTAGTTGCCTGAGGCATGAAGGGATTGAACCGGTATCCCCGGCATTGCAAGGTGGATTCTTAAGCACTGGACCATCAAGGAAGCCCTAAAGCTTTCTTGACATTAAAAAAAAAGCACAAGGTGTGTGTACCTCCTGCTTGGATCCAGCTATTTGCATTTCAGGCCTTGAAGACTTACAAAAATTTCCTTTCTGGTATTTATAAATATCCTGTTAAGAAAGGTGTAAAAATTTAGGAATCTGACCATTTTTTTAGCAGGAAAACCCCAAGATAAATGAGAGATCTCTGAGTGTGAGGTGTTGCTCAGCTGGACGCAGCGGACGGCCTCACTGACAGCGGCTCCTAGCCTTCGAGGCTGCTGTATTTGCAGATGGTGGGCTTTTTGTCCAAGGGTTTCCTGAACAGCCCTCTGGGGAGCCCCCCAATTCCCTGCTGCCTCCAGCATTGTTTCCACCCCTCCTGACTGGGTTTGAGGCCTGCTGAAATTGCAGTGTTTCTGGCCCCGAGTGGAGGATTCTAGCCACCAGGTATCACTTGCCATAGATACTGCGTGTCTCTAACTACTGGGTATTTCTCCCTGCAGCTGTTACAGGGACTACGTGGACAAAGAGAGAGAGATGTGTCACCGGATGTTTGCTCCTGGTGACAATGGCTCTACAGTAGGAGAAAACTAGAGGTAAGCTGACGCATGAAAAGCTTCAGAATGAACCCATCATCAGGTGAAAATACCATTAACTCAAAAATGCATTTAATACATCCTCCAGGAACTTGTGGTTTAGCCTCACCAGTCTTATATGAATTCTTTTTTAAAAATAATTTTAGTATTTATTTCTGGCTGTTCTGGGGCTCCCCTGTGGTTGTGGTGTGTGGGCTTATTGCGGAGCATGGGTTCTAGGGAGCATGTCTTTGGTAGTTACAGCCTGTGGGCTCAGCAACCGTGGCTCCTGGGCTCTGGAGCACTGGCTCAGTAGTTGTGGCACACGTCCTTGTTTGCTCCACAGCATGTGGGATCTTCCTGGACCAGGGATGGAACCAGTGTCTCCTGCATTGGCAGGCAGATTCTTTACCCCTGGACCATCGGGGAAGCAAGCCCCAGCCTCAGTCTTAATCACTCTCAGAACACTGATGTTAGGCTACAATTGGGCCAAATCAGTCCACAGAAAACCTGTTTTATAATAACGTGTTGACTAGTAATTTATTGAACACTGTACTGACAGCAAGCCAGAATGGTTGTCTGGGTTCAGAATGCTGTCAGGCTATTGGTTGTTTACCCTCATGATCACGGGACCGACGGGAGCTCTGGCTCACTGCCCTACATCGTGAGAGCCCATAGGGCTGTGTGCTGCCAAGCCGGGAAAAGATCTGAATTCAGAATTTCATGTATAAACATCACTGCTGAATGAGTATCAAATTTGTACCATCATATGGTAGAGAAGTTGTGAATCAGATCGTCATAAGCCAGGGGCCATCTGCCGTCTGCGTGAGAAGGTGGGCCGTTCTCCTCGGTCTCCAAGTGACAACTGCTGCCCACTGGGAGGAGAGGAGCCCTCCCTCCTGGAGCCATGGGCCACTGTGGTGCAGAGGCAGGCCTGTGCTGTGGGCCTTCTTAGAGGGTCACAGAAGACTTGGAAGGTCCATCCAGGGCTCGGGCTAGATTCATAGGTTTGAGAAGGGTCCATCTAGTCAAGGCTCTGGTTTTTCCAGTGGTCATGTATGGATGTGAGAGTTGGACTGTGAAGAAAGCTGAGCGCCGAAGAATTGATGCTTTTGAACTGTGGTGTTGGAGAAGATCTTAAGAGTCCCTTGGACTGCAAGAAGATCCAACCAGTCCACTCTGAAGGAGATCAGCCCTGGCTGTTCTTTGGAAGGAATGGTGCTAAAGCTGAAACTCCAGTACTTTGGCCACCTCATGGGAAGAGTTAACTCATTGGAAAAGACTCTGATGCTTGGAGGGATTGGGGGCAGGAGGAGAAGGGAACGACCAAGAATGAGATGGCTGGACGGCATCACCGACTCGATGGACGTGAGTTTGAGTGAACTCCGGAAGTTGGTGATGGACAGGGAGGCCTGGTGTGCTGCGGTTCATGGGGTCGCAAAGAGCCAGACAAGACTGAGCGACTGAACTGAAGCCTAAACCTGAAAGCAGAAATGTTTCATGGCTTTTATTCACCTCCTTCACAGTAGTGAGGCTATCCTTACAGTTATTAATGTGATAGTTTTTCTGGGCAATGAAGATGATGCTGTATCTGGTTTTTCCCCCAAACCTGAAAGCCTCCAACCTTACCTTCCATTGAACACATGATGTTAACTCTCTTGTCTGGTTTACTGTTACTTTAGAAAATTGATGGAAACAAAATCACCTGCCTTAAACACCTGCTTGGCTTGAGTAGATAGCTCTGCTCTCTTGAGAGAAGTCAAACAAGAGACAACAAGGAAACAGCTGCGGGACGGGCTCATGGTGATAAATCTCTTCTTTGTTTCCTCCTCTCTCTACAAAAGAGGCCTGAGAGAAGGAAGCAGTGAAAAGGCCCATTCAGTCCAGAGTTTTCTCACGAGTGATCTGTGCGCTCTTGTCTCTGCTTCATCAGAAACAGGCAGTCGGTGTCACACGCCAGTGTCATTGTCACCACTGACCATGACCCTGTGACCCTGGCCTTCAGGCCTTGTGAGGACACTGGTGTGTTAAGCAGCTCTCCATTGGTGTCCGGCAGAAATGAAGGCCCAGTGGCTTTTCACCATGACATTTTGGACCATGAGCTGGCAGGCCCTTCTGCTTAATGAAGATCCTGTTCCTCCCAGGTCTGTCCTAGGACAAAACTTTGGAAACCCAACAGGATAGTCTCCTCTCTGTTGGCCTCACCTCCCACCTCTCTGCATCCGGGAGACATTTTTTAGCTGCTGATTCTGAAATGGCTTCTGGGGTGTCCCAGAGTCTCGAGTCTGTCTGTATCACCAGCAGATTCCCACTGCCATTGAGACTGTAACACATTTTAACTTTTGTGTCATTCATGGTTTCTCGGCTCCTCTTTTTTGTATTGTAATGTACCTGGTTAGTCACTTCAGAAATCTAGCTTTTTATCAATAGATCATGTCACCAACCTAGTTTTAACTAACGAGGATCATTTAAAATCCACTGTCTTCCAAGCTATTAGAAGCTACTGACTTTTCTCCGTCTTGTCTTCTGAAATGTTTGTTTCTTCTGTTGGAATAAGAGTCCCCTCAATTATATTCTGTAAGCCTCTGGTGATAGTAAACTTAGTTTTTTGAGATCAGTGGGCCATGTCTCTTTCACCTTTGTATTTTCTAGCAACCTTTGTATTACTTTAATCTGCATGTCCTCAATTCCTAGTGAGGTGAACACCCTGGCGTATTTATTGGGCCATATGTTCTTTGTGCATGTTTCCTGTTGATGTCCTGTGCTCACTCTTGGGCGTGTTCTTTATTGGTTTGTAAGAACCCTTTTCATGTGATGACTGTTTACTAAGTGTCTGTTATGTACGCCTGCATATTTTCTTCTGGTTGTTTTGAGTATTTACACATTTCTGTGTTTGGCTGCTTTCTGTGTGGTCTCTGGAATCCACGCTGTGCTCACACTTGGCCTGTAGGAGTAAGCAGACGTCTGTCATGAGGGAGCAGGAGAGCTCAGGGTGTGACAGGCTTGCTGATAGCTCCTCTTGGAGTCTGAGCATCAGGCTGTGTCCACAGTGCTTTGTAATGTCCATAAGCCCATTTAATCTTTCCAACATATTTTGAGAGAGAAATTATCTATTTTACAGATCAGGGGGAGGAATAAAGCTCAGAAAATCAGACTCTCTCTGTGAAGGTCTTTGTGTGATGTAAACAACTGTGACCATTTTCATTTGATTTGAAATGTAAACCCCCAGATGCTGTCTGAGGCTTGGAATACATTCAGCTTCTCTCTCTAGCTGGGGTGTTATCACTGATTGCTCAGGGATTTTTTTTATTCCTTTCTTAGGTGTTTAGGAATTTCCTCCCTCTTCTCTGTTCTCCATACTTAAGAGAAGCTGAAGCCTTTGGGCTACAGAATTAAGAAGATTGAGTCATGTTGCTTGGCCAGCCTCAGGGAAAGAATATCCTAACAGATTTTTTGAAAATGTTTTCTGGAAAGTCAGAGCAGCTCCCAAGAGGCTCAGGTAGAAATAAAGGCTAATAATAAGCTCCTGTAGTTTAGGTTCTAGGGTTCCTTTAGTCCTGGTTCAGAGAGTGTCAGCCAGAGAGAGCCCTGGAGCTGCAGGCTCCACAGAGCTCAGTGCTGAGGCTCGGGGGGTCCTCTGGGGTCAGGGGTTCCCTTGTTCCAAAATAGCCTTCCTATGTCCGGCCTGTACTGGTCAGTTGCCAGGAAACCCTAGGAGCAGTTCATCATCCCTCACAGTGTGTGACCAGATTCAGACGAGAAACTGCTTGATCCTGTTCTTCCCAAAGGGATTAAGGAGAAGCTCAAATCCGCTGTAGAGTCTGTAAAGGTATTTCATGCCTCCAATGAGACGTGTCTGAGTCCTGAATAAATAGTAACTTGCTTCAGTGTATTTTTACGATTTTATATGTTGTCAATTCTGACTGACTGTCCTGCATCTCCACTTTTACTCGTCCCAACAGAGGTGTGTTTTCCTGGGAGTAACTGGGCTTCCATCCTCATGTTGGATGAGAGTTGTGCCATTTTCCAGGCAGACTGTTAGATAGTCTCTTGATCTTTAGGAAATCTGTGAAGTGCCTTTTCCTCCAGCTCAGGAGGTCTCTGATGTCATCCCTTTGCTGTGTGACTATAAATAGTCCACTTGGTTGGCACCGTTTGCTGTGCCCCTTCCTGGGAAATGTTTCCGCTGGTGGTTTGTTCGCCCCTTCACCTTACTCCGCAGACCCTTCTGGCAGCCGTTGTTGCTGCTGTTCAGTTGCCGAGTCATGCCCGACTCTTCGTGACCCCGTGGACTGCCCACGGCAGGCTTCCGTGTCTCTCACCATCTCCCAGAGTTTGCCCAAGTTCATTCATGTCCATCAAGGCAGTGATGCCATCCAACCATCTCATCATCTGTCGCCCTCTTCTGCCTTCAGTCTTTCCCAACATCAGGGTCTTTTCCAATGAGTCAGTTGTTCTCATCAGGTGGCCAAAGTATTGGAGCTTTAGCATCAGTTCTTTCAAAGAGTATTCAGGGTTGATTTCCTTTAAGATTGACTGGTTTGATCTTCTTGCTTTCCAAGGAACTCTCAAGAGTCCTGACAGCCACTGAGCCCCCAACCCCACTACCAACTGAGATTTACTTCTGGGCTCTTAGTGAGAGCCCAGAAGTAAAGTGAGTATCATCGAAGGCTAGTTAATTAAATTCAGGAGATAAACTAGGTTCTTTTTCTAATCTTCAAATCAGTGATTATTGAAGTGCCCTTACCTTTCCGTAGGGGGCTGAAAAATGGAAAATCTGGATTCTTAGACTTAGCTTGTTTTCTGCAACATCAGCCGAGTCATTGAACCCCTCTGGGCTGCAGTCTTGCTGTCTGTACAATGCAGCGATCAGATCTGTAAGATCTCTCTGTACCTTCTTCGGTCCCCGTCAGATGTTGGCTCAGTCTGTTTTTAATTTCTTGGATTCATAATTACCTAATTATGAATAAGCCGTGTCTCTAGGCCTATGTAACCCAGGCCCTGACTTAGATAAATAAGGATACAGGCATATAGGGAAAGAAGCGAGCATCAGTAGTAAAGAATTAACATGAAGTCACCCAGGAGGAGGTGTAGAGAGAGGATAGACCCTGGGAGCACAGCATGGAACCAAGAGGACAGGCTGGGAGCCCAGGAGATGCATGGGAGGTTTACCTGGGAAGGCTCTGGTGGGCTTCAGGGAGCTACGCATGAGCCCCTGAGTAGTGCGTGTCCTGCACAGAGACAAGCGACAGCTGCTGTCAGCTTCACAGCGGGGTCTCTGACACCAGGAGAGACAGAAACAAAAAACAGGGCAAAGAACCCCTCTAGGGGGTGAATTTCAGAGGAGTGACCTGCAGCATCACGCCCACCAGCACCAAGGACAAAGACTGGGAATGACTCAGTCAGTCATCCCAGTGCGGAGTGGTGGGAGTGCAGGCAAGACCACACGCCTACCCCGTGGGCGTACAGGGAGCAAGCCAGTACTGCTGGCCTGGCCTCCTCAAAACCTGGATGGTGGGCCCCTCCCCAGGGACTCGACTCAGCAGCTTGGCTGGGGCCCCAGACTTGCTGTTCGTCACGAACTTCCAGGTGATGTGGATCGGCTGGTCCGTGGAGCACAGGAAGGTAGACGGCTTTCTCAAGACATCCTCATGAGAAGAGAGGAGCGGGTGCAGGGCGATTAGAAACACGATATGGTGGATAACACAAACCTTGTTTGGAAACAAGGGTGGCTGTTGGCGGCACTTCTGACCCCTGTCTGTCATGTATCTTGCTGTCTTCCCCTTCATGCTGTGGCAGCTGATGGCTGTGAGAGATGACAGGTTCATTGGAGGAAGTGTGCTGAGTCCCCAGGTCAGGGCAGAGGCCTGGGCACGCTCGGGTTCAGTTTACACCTAGAAAGACTGGGCTTCAGGGGACCACTCCGCTCGATGCGTGTTCCCAGCAGGAAGGGAGCACTCCGTGATGCCTGCCTCCCACCAGTGCTGGGAAGTAGAAGTAGTTGGGTGGGGGTGCAGACCAGGGATGCCGAGGGGACTACAGCGGGAGTCCGTGTGGAGCGGGCCACCAGCGGCCGGGCCAAGGTGGAGACAGGCAGATGAGGCAGGCCCGGCAGTGAGGGCTGGCTTTGTATGGTGGCGGGAGGAGGGGCAGGAGGGGGACCGCCGAGGCCAGAGGGCACAGCCAACTGGTGGGGTGGCCAGACATCACATCATGGAGTACGTGAGGGGGCTCGGGCTTCTGGGAAATTTCTCTCTCTCAGTTGGATGTTCGAGATAACCAGACTAGGTTATTCTGGTTGAGTGATGCATTTTGAGTTAGAGAACTAGTTAAGTGGATTCAGGGAGGGTCTAGGAATCTTCACCTTTTTGTGCATTATGTGGGACTTGAAGAGGGATATACAGCTTTCACCAGTTTTTCAAAGGCTGTATGACCCACAAGAGGTGAAGATCCATTGTTCTAGAGGTTTCTCAAGACACTGTTCACATCTGCTCACTCACTGTGGCTCACAGGCTCTAGACCAGGGCTGTGGACTGGCAGGGCTGGTCCACGACGCCATGGGAACTCCTTTTATCCGCCTGGCCCTCGGTCCTTTAGCCTAGGGTTTCAGACAGAGACACCCCAGGCTCCGCAGCCTCCGGCTCCAGGTCCCAGGATTACATCACTTCCCTGTCTTCTCGTTAAGTTCTCACACTCTTCTCTGATTACTGCCCACTATTCTGTGCAGCTATTGTGGACACCGATTATATCATTGCTGGAGTTTCTATTTCACAGTGACTGTGCCTTTGCTCCAGGCCTGGGCTCTCTCTCCTCAGAAAAGCAGCCTATTCAGTGTTAATACATTCAGCTGGAGCCTGCCCTCCTGGACCTTGGTCTGTGTCCCCTGCCGAGTCTCACCTCTGTCTTTGTAGGTCTCCTGGCTGATCTTTGAGCCCCAGGTGCATGACGGCTTTCTCTCTGCCTTTTGCACCTTAGTATGCAATGAGTATTGGATTTTCAAAATGAAATGTGAACTTTTTTATTTTGATGCATTTTCGTTCATGCTAAAGTGTCCCTTTTTATTAGTTTCAAATTGAAAATTCTGTTGACTGAACTTCACAAACCCCAGCGTCTGATCTTGGACATGCTCCTTGCCCATCTGCGTCCTCAGGCGCACATGTTTGTGCTGCGTGAATATTGAATACAGGGCTTATTTCTACAGTCAGTGCATGGGACACAGACTGGATTGAGTTTTTGTTTTCGTTGATGATTATTAATCTCTTTATGAGAATATTTTCAAGCCTGTTCAGATCTAGAAAGAATAGCACGACGGTGTGGTTGTCAGCATTCTGCTGTTCTGTTTCTTCCACCGTCCTCCTGCCCTGTAACTTTATGTCAGTATTTAAATTTAAATTATAAAAATGCTATGTGCTTATGGTTTTAACCCAGACGGTGGAGAATAAAAGCTCTCTGTCCCCAAACCTGTTTTCTAGAGGTAACCACTGATGTTTCTTATGTGTCTTTCCCAAAGCATTTCTGTGAATATTCAGGATTGTGGGTGTCTCCACACAAATGGAAGGATACATTTCGTACCATAGTGCAGTTTGGGTGTTTTCTAGGTTAGTGTGCAAAGAGCCGCCTCAGTTTAAGAAAACAACTCGGCGGCATTCCATCCTACGAGGGAATCCTCATCTTGCTAGCAGTAATTGATAGGCAGGCAGACAGATGACATGGTTATCCCCTCAGCTGAGTTTTCTATGATGTTTTTAAATGTCATGTCACTGGGTGATACATGTGTAACTTAACTGATCCAGGAGTCACTAAAGTGACCTCTCAAGCTCATATCCCCTTTGGTGCTGTTGAGATTCCATTGTTTAGCTTTGCCATCATTAGTATTGTTAGATGTCTTAATCTTTGCCAGTTTGGTGCATCCAAAATGAGGTCTTGTTGTTAGTGTTGACATGTTCGTGATCAAGCATCTTTTCAGATGTTCAAGTATCCTTTCTGTAAATTGCCTGTTTCTCTGTAACCAAACACCTTTCTGAGTTCTTCAGGCTTTTTGGGTTTTGTTTATTTGTGTTTTTTTTTTTTTGATAGTAAAATGTCAGTTGCTTCCCTGGATACTCTAGGCATACGATCGTCACATTCAAGTAATGGTAACTTTGTCCTGTTTCCCACCTTCTCTTATTCAGAGCCCATCTCCCCC
Source organism: Aepyceros melampus (assembly GCA_006408695.1). Taxonomy (NCBI): domain Eukaryota; kingdom Metazoa; phylum Chordata; class Mammalia; order Artiodactyla; family Bovidae; genus Aepyceros; species Aepyceros melampus. The sequence goes on along the minus strand of SJXQ01002946.1, from coordinate 252,492 downwards.
TGTGGGCTGAGTACTTCCAGAATAGTGTTAGATGGTGGTGACGGATGGCTCAGCCCCGCGTCTTTTATGACCACGGTGGGTGGACCTGTTGCTGCTGCACTGCTAGCATGATCCAGGCTTTCAGTGAAGATACAGTCTTCTTTCTGTCATGCTAAGGAAATGTTTTTATGCTCAAGTTTCTGTCAGCAACGATTGTTATCAAATGCCTTCCTGTCACAAAGATAAGCTTTTTTTAACCTTTGACCTATTATTGTGGTTTATAATGTTGAATCTTTGCAGTAGGGATAGAAATATTGTGTATTTTTAGCTGGTTGCTTTGGGAGAGGACCGAGTGCCTTTAACACAAAAGAGCATATTCCTTTCCTAAGCAGACACAGTCATGGGACATTCTGTAATGAAAGACCTGTAAGCGGAGTAGAAGTGGAGGCAAAAAGAAACTGCATTGCTCTTCGTAGGTTAACAGGAGTCCTCGGTTTTCCTAGGGGTGCATGATGAGCGCTGGCATAGGCGGAGGGGCTGCTCTTCCGACCGTGGCTCTTAAGCCCCACAGTCTCTTCCACAGAGCAGCCAGACTCATCCTTAAAAAGGCAGTTCTCTGCTCAGAAGCTCCAGTGACTTCCACTGAAGAGAATGGCCCTGAAGCCCTCTCAGCGCCTCTGTGGCCCGCGTGACAGGCCCCCTTGCGGCTTTCCCCCTTGTGCTCACTCCACTTTGCCCACACTGACCTCCTGGCACCTCTCACACTCTCCAGTCGTGTTCTTGACTCTGGGCCTTTGCACTGACATTCATTCCTCCAAGCTGGAAAGCCCTTCTGACTGTTCAGAGCTCAGTCTACTTAAGTGTTGCCTCCTTGGAGAGGTCTTTCCAGTTACTTTATGTTAAATAACAACTGATGTCCTTCTGTGTCCCCATAGCCTGCTGATTTTTCTTCACAGTAGTTAAGTATTTTGGTTTATCTCTTTATCCCACTGAAGAACGTCCCAGGAGGTTTGTCAGTTGCATTTCGCTGGTGCCATGTTTTTCTGTAATGTACTATAAAGGGCTGCCAAGCAGGCTTAGTCAGCAGAGTGCCATAGCACTTAGGGGCACAGAAAAGCACTCTTCCTGGTAGATTTAAATGAGCAGCAGATGGACATCCTCAGAAAGCACTGGCCTCCTCTCCTGCCTGCACTGGCCCACCTGCTTCTTCCCAGGGCTTGGGTTGAGGGGACTGTCTCAGGCAGGTGTCTCTCCCCCACTCAGAAGCTGCTGTTCAGCAAGACAGCAATGAAGGATGTGTTCTTGACTGTGACCCCCGCCCCTCAGCCCTGGACACCCACATGCGCCAAGGCCCCAGGCTGGGCCAGCGCATCAGCCAGCGCCCACCCCTGTGTCTCAGCATTTCCCACGGCTCTGGGCCCAGCTGGGGAGGCAGTGGCTGCAGAGCCCTCAGTGGGTTGTCCTGCCAGCTCTCGTTGTGTTCCCACCTTCAGTCGAGGTCGTACTGGTCTTGTGACAGCTCAGTGAAGTCTATCCTATAGGAGTGTTTGATGGGGAGGAAGCAGGGGGTACCGCTGGCCCAGGGTCACAGAGCTGGAAATAGCGGAAGCGGGAGTCCGCTTGGACCTCCTGGCTCTGGGCGGACTACCACACGGGGTCCCTGCTGTCAGCGCCTGAGTTGCCGGACTCCATGGCGAAGTCAGGTGTCCTGTGGAGCTGTCCAGGTGAGGCCTGTCCAGGTGTCTTGTCTGGTTACATCCCTAGTGGTCAGTCCTGCCCAGTCTGGGTCCCAGGGGTTTCACGTGTCCCCCTGAAAGCAGCCATTTCTATGTTTGGCCCTTTGGGAGTGCTTTTGACATCCTCGAGTGGTTGAGGATGTGTAGCCCTTTTGGAACAATCGAGATGGACCAATGAGGAGAGCTCTGCCCACACTCAGGAGTTAGTCATCTATTTGGGGGCTTCATCTGAACAGTAAAATTGAACTGGATGGTCTCAGGGGCCCTTCTGTTCTGATTTTCTGAGATGGTGTTCTTAAAGTTTCAAAGCCACCTTATTAACAGGTCACCATTTCCCAGGACCCACCCTTTGGGGCCCTTGCCCCGTAGGGGCATCTGTCTGTCCCTGGTTCCTGTCGGGACTCAGACCTGGGACTGGCTCGCCCTCCGGGACGCTGAGTCCCACTGTGTTTCTAACTGCTGTGTTTGATTCCTAGATTTTGCAGCTAATGACAAGCGAGAGGAGCAAGGCTGCCCGGAGTTCTCCATCATTATGGGAGGTGGGCAGAGCGCTTTCTGAAAGGATCTCCTCAAGGCAGACTATGTGCACGACCTGCTTGGAAGAGGGGCTGAGTTTCTGCAGTCCAAGGCCACGGCCCTGTCTGTGACTGACGCTGCTGGTGTTTTCACAGCTGCTGCTTTCTGTTTCACGTTTTCCTACAGAGGAGGTGAAAGGGTAGCTACTGACAAGTAGGAGAATGCTATTTTTTAAGGCAATTGCTTGTTTTTTCAAATAGAATTAGTCCTTGGCTTTTCTCCAGTCCCAGCCCCCTTCCTGCTGCTCTCATCCCTGGGTGAATACAAATAGGGATTGCTTTGTGTATTTTGTAGGGCTCTTAGTTTTGAAAAGGGAGAATTATGTTACAGATGTTTTTTTGTTGTAAGTAAATAAAACACTTCCTTGTCTTTGCAAGATCCGGTGTAACTTGTGTTGAGTCAAGGGACAGCTATTCACTGAGCCCAGCTGGCCCAGGGAGAGCGCGAGCTGGGTTTGTTTTCTGGGGCCACAGCAGCTCTTTTTGACCGAAGGGTAAATGCTTGTGCACTTGCACTGGGGTTCCCTTGAAATCTGCTCCCTTCAATGGGGAGCTGTTTCAAGAGAGTTTTGGAAACCTGGGAGCCAGCCAGTCCTCCTGCACTGTTGTGGACTGTGAGTCTTGCAAAAATGTGTGTGTGTGGAGGTGTTACAAAGCCAGCCTCCCCGTGAAGTCTTGGGCAGTGTGGTGCTGGGTGGTGACAGCTGCCGCCTGAGGGTCCGCCCGGGGCCCTCACAGCATTGCTGCTGCTCATTCTTGGTACAAGTCTGGGAGGTGAGCAGAGGCCCTGCCCCGACCAGGAAGGAACAAACTGGCCTCGAGGGGCTTTTTGAGACTGCCCCAGGGCTCTTCCGAGTCAGGGCCGCCTCTCCTCATCATGGACAGCGGGGCTGGTTTGGACAGGTCTCTAGCTTCCAAAGGGCTTGGCCGTCCCCGCCCAGCCCCAGTGCTCAGTTCTCTGTGAGCCTTGCTCTCCCCACCCGACCCTCACAGACAACTTACCGTCTCATTCAGAGCCATGGCCCGAGCCCAGGGAGGAAGGTCTGGGCCTGGGTCACGCGGTGAGGGCCGAGCTGGAGTGTTCCTAACTGAGAGGGCGGCGTGTCCTGCGACATGCTCAGAGACCTCTCCCTGCTCCCCACGCCCACAGGCTGGTTGCTATCTTCTGAACAGGAGGGCTTTTCCGCTAGAGACAAGGCCTGGAGCCCTGGCTGACTTTTGGTGAGCAAACTGGGCGATAGGTGGCGACATAACCCGCTCTATGCTTCCGGGCGAGCCCTGCGGCCCACAGAAACCACGGCCCGCCTGCCTGGGCTGCTGCAGGTGCCCCAGCCTGGGTGGGGTGGTGACCTTTGGAACGGCTCTGCCTCTCTCTCTCGCCCGAGCTGCTTCACCCAGCCCAGCTGTTCAGAGATACTGGTCTGTGCTGGGCATTGCCTCAGCTCCTAGGCCCCTGCCTTCCAAGAAGAAAAGGTGTTGAGTGTGGTTAGTTCTCAGCCTAGAGGGAGAGGCTCTGCAGGCTGGTGGTTGTGACAAGGGAGCCTAAGGGACCCGCTGCAGCCAGCCGGGAGCGCAGCAGGGGCCACAGCCCGGGGGGGACCCGCGTGCCCGTCTGAGAAAAGACGTCTTTGCATTTATGTCATGTGGGCAGACAGGTGGCATGGGTCCAGCAGAGTGTGTGTGTGTTGGCTGAGAAATCAGACCCTCCTGTAGGCCTCGGGGAGCCTGGCAGGCCCCTCCCCAGGTGACCAGCACCCCAAAGATGCCTGTTCTCTCTGGATCTCAGGAGCCAGGCTGGGCTCTTGGCTGCTTCTCTCCTGACCTTGTTAAGCTTACCTTGACCTCTGATCGCTTTGGTCAACCCAGTCACGATGAATGACCCGATAATGATGAGTCATACTTATCCAGAGCATCAGTTAAGCAGAAACGCGTGTGTGTGTGTGTGTGTGTGTGATGAATGACCCGATAATGATGAGTCATACTTAATCCAGAGCATCAGTTAAGCAGAAACGCCTGTGTGTGTGTGTGTGTGTGTGTGTGTGTGTGTGTGCGATGAATGACCCGATAATGATGAGTCATGCTTAATCCAGAGCATCAGTTAAGCAGAAACGCCTGTGTGTGTGTGTGTGTGTGTGTGTGTGCGCGTGCGCACCCATACACTTCTGTACCCATACACTTCTGTTTGCGGCCTAGGAGGCAAACATTTTAGAAAGAGACAGAAATGCCAGCAGATAGATGATAATGCGATATGATATAGTGTACTAAGCCAAAAATGTTTTTTCTTTCTTACAAATGTGGTTTTTTTCACAACCCTTCAGACTAAAAGTGCAGCTGCCTGTGGGGAAGGACCTGAGCCAGATCTCCACATCCCCCCTCAGCCCCCTTTACCAGCCCCCTCCCAGCAGCTCACCCTCACTGATGCTCAGAAGAGGGAGGAACACCCTTCTAGGGAGAACAGTCGGACCCAGAAAATTCACCAACCAAAAGGGGAATTGACTTGGGTGGGATTCAGGGGGCTTCAAGGCTGCTCTTTGAGAAACGTCAGGAAATAAGAACAGTACGAGGAGACAGGTTCCAGACAGACAGCCAATTTGGAAAAGGTGGGTTCCAGACAAAGGTCACAGACCCCAGAAAGAGCCCCACACTCACTCCTGCTTGGTGACGCAGTGTCTGTGCAGCGACCGCGCCTGGTGCTCACGGGAAGCCCGAGCGACCGGAATCCAAGTTCCCAGCGCAGGACCTGAGCTGGTTTCTGAGAACCTCTGGGGGAGAGCTGTGAGATGGATAAGTGGGTGGAGATGTGCCAGAGTCATTGTCGCCTGGAGGAGGCTTGCCTGACTCCCATTCCCGCTGCCGGGGCTTGTGCTGGAGGGACTCCCACGGGACTCCCGAGATGCTTGGCACAGGATGTGAAAGTCATGTCCTCAGGCTGCTCCCCCTACCCCGGGCCTGAGCCAGACCCTCGGGGCTGCTGCCCACCCTCCTCCTGCTCAGCCTTATCCCCTGGCTGAGGGGTGTGCCTCCTGAGTGTCCCTTGTGTCAGCCCCTTGTGCTCTGTGTCTCTGCCCTGCCTGGGTCAGAGGTCACGGCTTCTCACCTTGCTCACTGGACACCCTTCCCCCAGCCTCCAGTCCTAGTCTCCAGACCTCCTCCACCTGCTCGCCCTGTCCTGCTCCGGCTTAAAAGCTTCAGTAGCTCCCAGTAGCCTTTGAGATAAAGTTCAAACTCCCTAATTTAGCACAGGAGGCCTGGCCTGCCTCCAGCCACTCCCTGCCAGGCACCCTGCCTTCTGGCCAGGCTGCCACCTGCGGTTCCTCAGTGTTCACAGCGACCCACATTGTGCCCTGCCGTGTGTTGCTGTCAGATCAGACCGCATTTCGACTCCTCTTCCAAAGCTTAAGACGGCATCCTGAGTGGAAGCCGCCAAGGCTCACAAAGAGGCAGGGTGCGTGCCCCAGCAAACCAACGGCCCAACAATCACGGGAAGTGGGCCATTCAGCATAAGGGTAAACTTATCTGCTCCTCGTGTGTTAAATAAAAATCACAAACCTTCCTCTTTTCTTGGTATTAAAATACTTATCATATTTTAAAAAATCATTTTAATTTTTTTATACAAGAAACAAGATAGTTATATGCATAAACCTGGAGCGAGAGAAAAGAAAGGCTACCTCCTCCAGGCAGCCTTCCCTGACCACCTAGATGGACATAGCTGCCTCCAAGGTACCCAAACCCTTGGTTCCCAGCACCCCACAGCAGCCAGATGGTCTGACCTGACTTCCCCAAGGTTCTGAGCTTCCAGGGCAGGGACGGGAGGTCACCTGACTGTGGTCCTCCATTCCCCAGCACAGAGAAATAAGATCCTTGCTTTGTAGAAGGAATAAATGGAGCTCGCTTAGGACCTGTGTTCACATACCTCATGAAATCCTTATGGACAAGTCAGAAAGTTATGCGGGATAGGTCTGCCTGGGCTGGCTGTATTGAGGAGTCTGGTTCAAGGACCCTTGATGGCAAAAAAAATAAACCCAGGTCAGACAAGACTGGACTCGTATGAGCCATGGGGGACGGCGACTGCTAAAGAGGGCAGGGCAAGCACAGGTGAGGGGCGTGGGACCCCAGAACTCGTGGCAGATCTGCAGGCTGCAGCTTTAGAGATGGTTACCCACCCAGAGAAGGGCCGAGGGCACACAGACGCCTTCACAACAGGCCTGCATTCCTCCGAGGTGGCTGCGGAAGCCAGATGATGACGGCATCTTCAGTGTCAGAAGAGCCCTAGGCGCCGACAGCACACAGCAGCTAGTTGGCTGGAAATGCGGCGAGGGTTTCCCACTCGATCGTGAATAGTTGTTGGAAAATGTGTGGTTGACGGAACTAGAGGCCATGACACTGTCAGCCCCTCTTCTCCTGGCCTGACCCGGGTCAGTCGTCCCCACCCCAAAGATGGAGTGACTCCCCAGCCCAAGGGTCACCCTCAGGGCACCCTCGACCCTGTGCCCCTTGCTAGGGCAGGCACGCCACCACCCCCCAACCCAGCTTCTCCCGAACCCCGGCCAGGCCCACTTGCCCCACCCTGCTCAGCCACGCTTGGAATATAAGGCAGACTCCCAGGTGGGCTGACCCCTGCCTGGCCACAGCCGATAGCTGCCCGCCATCAATAGCACAGTGTCCCCGGCACACAAAGAGCCTTACTCAGGCTCCGTGGAGTGGCTGTGAAAATCACCGAGGTGCAATTCCAACCTCAGAATTACTCAGCAGCCCTTTCCTGCGTCACTGGTTCCCTTTTGGATCCCGTGAGGGGGCCCGTCCTAACCTTGATCCTCAGGGCCCCTCTTCCCTTCCATGCACCCCCTTCTCCGCTCTCCAGGCCCAGTCACCTGGCCTCTTCCTCCACAGAGCCAATAAACGTCACTGGGCATGAAATACGGAGCTCCTTTCCCCTCACCCCTCCTTCTGTATCTTTGCCCACCTCACTCCTCCCCAGGGCCTTCAGGGCAGGAGCAGGGGGTGGGGGAAGTGCCCACCCCTTGCCCCTCTCTGTGCCATTGATCCTGGCCCCAGTGGTTCATCAACCATCCTCTGTCTGTGAAACACAGGCTTCTCTCTTTCTGCCTCCAGACATGGCCCAGCCTCTCCTTCCTAATAAAAGACTTCTTCAGTCCTGCCTCCTCCTCTTACCCATAGCCAGACCCCTTTTATTTTATTCTATTTATTTAATTATTGAAAAATGGAATGCATTCTTACAACATTTGATGTACAAATACGGTCCTTCCCGTCCTTGCCCTCTTCCCCGTTCCTGATCCCTTTACTGTTGGCAGTTTCCTCGTTATTCTTCCAGGAGAGTTAACTTTTACATGAGAATATCTTCATATAATTCTTCCTCCTTTAAACAAATGAGACGTAATTCACATACCATGAATCTCACTCTTTTAAGTTATATAATTAAGTGGGTTTTTTTTTTTAAATGCATGTTCACAAGTTATACAACCATCACCCTGTCTAATTCAAGAATATTTTGCTCACCCCAGAAAGAAATGCTATACCCATCTGCCATCACAACCCACTCCCTCCTCTGAGGCCCTGATAGCTGTCAGTCTCCTTTCCACTTCTATGACTTTGCCTCTCCTGGGTGTTTCATAGAAGTGGAATCATATAACATGTGGCCTTTCGTCTCTGGCTTTTTTCATTTTAGCATAGTGGTTTCGAGGTTCATCTATGTAGGAGCACGTTTCAGTACTTTATTCCTTTTTATGGCTAAGTAATGTTCAATTGTATGTATACAGCACCATTTTTTATCCGTTCATTAGTTGATAGACATTTGTTTCCACTTCCTGGTTTTAACGGATAATGCTGCTATGAACATTTGTGTATATTTTTGTTTGTTTCAGTTCTTGTGGTTATACATCTGGGAGTGGAGTTGCTGGATCATATGGTAATTCCACATGTCATTTCTTGAGGAATAGTCAGACTGTTTTCTACAGCAACTGCACCATTTTCATTCTACCAGCCATGTATGAGGGCTCTGATTTCTTCTTGTCCTTGCCAACACCTGTTACTTTTGGGTGGTCATAATAGTAGTGGTGTTATAACTATTCTAGTGGGTGTGAACAAGTATCTCATAGTGGTTTTGATTTGAATTTCCCCAAGGACAACTGAAGTCAAGCATCCTTCATGTGCTTTTCATTCGTGTATCTTCTTTGGAGAAATGTCTGTTTAGATCCTTTGACCATTTTTTTAAATTGGATCATTTGTCTTTTCATTGTTGAATTGAAATGAGTTCTTTATATACTCTGGAAGTAGTCCCATATCAGACTTATGGTTTATAAAATTTCCTCCCGGTCTATAGATCATTTTTTTCACTCTCTTGATGATGTCCTTTGAGGCACGATTTTGATGAAGTCTTATTTGCCTGTCTTGTCTTTTGTTGCTTATGCTACTGGTGTCATATCAAAGAAACCACTGCCAAGTCCAAGGTTATGAAGATTTACCTCTATGTTTTCTTTGGAGAGTTTCATAGCGTTAGCTCTTAAATTTAGGTTGATTCAGTTTGAGTTAGTCTTTGTATATGACACAAAGTAAGGGTACAGCTTTGTTCTTTTGCACGTGGATATCCAGTTTCCTAGAACCATTTGTGTTGTATGTAGAGAATATTCAAGACCAGACCTACTGAATGGTCTTGGTATCCTTGTCAAAAAACAACGGGTCATAAATGTGTGGGTTTGCTGCTAGACTGTGGCTTCTGTTTCAGTGACCTCTGTGTGTGTCTGTCCTCGTGCCCACTACCCAACAGGCTTGATGCCTGTAGCCTTGTACTAAGTTTTATAATTAGGAATTGTGACTCCTCCAACCTTGGTCTTTTTCCATTTTGTTTCAGCTATTCTGGATTCCTTGCATTTTTCCATGTGAATTTTTGGGTCAGCTTGTGAATTTCTAAAAAAAAAAAATGCAGCTTTTGAGTAGGATTTCAATAGGGATTGCCTTGAACCTATAGATCCATTTGAGGAATACTGCTAATTTTTAACGTGCAATCTTCTAATCCATGAACATGGACATCATTCTGTTTATTGAGGTCTCTAATGTCTTTCAGTGACATCTCGTGGTTTTTAGTGTATCTTCCTCCTCTCTGTCAAGCCTGCACCCGCCTGGCTTTCGGCTGAGTTGTCTGCACTTGCTTTCTCAGCGTTCCCTCCATCGCTTGCCCCTTGGCCCACTGCTGTCAGATGTCTGCACCACCACCCTGTGGACACAACTCCGGGTCCTCAGTGACCCCGGAGCTGACTGTTCAGAACACCTTCCTTCTGGAAAGAAGTCTTCTTCCCATGGACCTCTGAGATCACTTGCCACTTTGGAGCAATCCTTTATTAAAACACCTTCTCACGTAGCTTTCACAGTGCCCTCTCCTTGTTCTGTCCCCCTCACTGACTCTTCCCTCACCCCTCCTCTACGCCTTCCTCCACCAGCCCCATAGATATTGGGGTTCTGTCCTTGACCATCACCTCTTCCGCAAGAATGCATTCCTCTCAGGTGAAAGCATTGACCCCCCCAAGGGCTCAGTCCTGCTTTTACCGTGGAGCCTCCTAAACTTCTTCCTCCAGCCCTGCTCTCTCTGGACCCAGGGGCCTTGAGGCCTCCCTTCCCCGGTCTCTCTGGGCAACCCGGCCTCCTCTCATGTTTCTGAGTTTAGTTAGCGATCACATCCAAGCCAGAAACAAACCTTGGGGTCACCGTGTTTGACTGTCCCCTCTTGCCCTCACTTCCCAAATCTTACCCATCATCACATCCTATGGTTTCTGCCTCCTCAGTATTCTGAAGGCACATCTAGAGCCACATAGAGCAGACTCCTGCCTTCAGCCTTGACTCCGTGCCTGGGGGAGCAGAGTGGGAATGCAGCCACCTAGCCCTCAGCATCAGAGACACGAATGCCACATGGCGGATGCAGGCTGCAGGCTCGGAGGAGGGGGAAGGGAGGCGGGTGCGCACTGAGCTGTGAAGGACGGAGGTCAGCAGAGGAGGACGGAAGACCACGCCCGAGCGTGGGGTCAGGAGCAAGTCAGTCCTAGGTGAGGTGGGAGGGAGGGCGCAGGAGGGCAGAGGGAGGCTGGCCGGTGTGGCTGGGAGGCTGGCTGTGGTCAGACACGGCGAGGCTGTAATTCATCCTTATTATGCCCCTGTGACTCTGGATGCCGCACTCAGCACCGAAGTCTCAGCTTCCTTACCCAACACCTGGGGTATGGTGAGGATCACCCCCGATCACGCTTGTCCAAATCTTCATATGGTGAGGAGTTCGGACAGGCGTAAGGCAGCCAAAGGCCAGAAAGGGAAGCAGCTGAAGGTCACAAGGACCAAGTGGAAGGGCTCAGGCTTTACTGTTGAGGTGTGGTGAGGTATTAGGTGGGAGCTCTCAATTCCAGCAGACGGAAACCAAAAGGGAAGACAGTGGCTGTTGTCACGGGGGGCTCTGTCTGCAGCAGAGCTGGGCCGTATGGGGACCCAGGAGGATGCCTGTGTCTCTCTGGGTTTTCCTCTTTCTCTCTCCCCACCCCCACCCGCTGCGTCTCTCACCTCCACTTCCCTCTTGGCACTGGGGAGCCTGTGGCCACCTCAGCCTCACTTCTCTCGGGCCCCAAGACCCAGAGCCTCCCTGCTGGCTTTCACAGCAAAGCTTTGACTTCGGTCGGGTGGGTCACTGCCCATCCCAGAACCAATCAGGCAGGTCCTCCTCCTGTGTTGGGGTGGAAGCCAAGTGGTGGGGTGGGTTTGGGAGGGAAGGTTCCCAGGGGCCAGGCTGTGGGCCAACATAACCTCTCCCCCTGCAGGGAGTCTTGGGGCTTCTGAATAGAGTTGATTAATCCTCCTGTGAAGGACTGGGAGGGATGAGGAGGGCAGACCTGGGCAGTGGCCAAGGGGGCCTGCCTCATAGAGGAAGGCCCAGGCCCCCCGCAGTTCCCAAGCTGTTCTTGCCTCTCCACAGAGCCTCTGTCTTCAAGCTTACAGGAGTCCTGAGAAGTAGGGAGGGCTGACGTGGCTGTGCCCGAGGTCAGAGTGAGCAGCTTTCCCAGCATCACGGGCCTAACGGTCCTGGCCTCGCAAACCATTAGGCTGTCCTCCAGGGAGAGATCAGTAAAGCAGCAGCGCCTGGGGCCGGTAGCAGGCATGGACCCTCTCTCCCCACGCCAGGAAGAGATAGGATCGGAGAGGCCCACACTGGGTGAGGGGATGCAGGAGGAACGCCGAGTCTGCTCGGACCCAACAGGGGCCTCGAGGAAGGACCAGGTACCAGTGCTGCGGGTCTGGCGCAGGGATGATCCAGGCGGGCTTCACGGAGGCGGCTGCCTGGAGTTCACTGAGCACCCAGGATGCGCGGGGGGCTGGGAATGT
>SJXQ01002946.1:221478-240649 GCA_006408695.1 Aepyceros melampus | reverse complement strand
ATGCGCGGGGGGCTGGGATGAAGACGCGCAGCCCGGGAGCCAGAGGGGCGGCCCCAGCGAGGGGCGGCGGGCCGTGGTGTGGACCGGAGCGCTCGGACGGGAATCCCCGGGCCCCCCCTGGGGTCTCCGGGCGCGCAGGTGAGGCTCCGGCCAGCAAGCGCGCCGCCGGCCCGGCCCGGCCTCCTCTGGCGCTCTCCCCGCCCGCGGCCCCGGGATCCCCGCCGCCGCCGGGCGATTTGGGCGCGTCAGCAGAGCGGAAACGGGGAGCGGCGCCAGCCCGGGGCGGCGGGGACGCGGCCTGGCAGCGGCCGGCGGCCCCGCAGGTTCTGTTCCGCCCGCGTTTGTGTTGGCAGCTGCCCGCGGCGCGCGGCCGGGCCGATGAAAGGGCCCTCTGTCTGCGCCCCAGCGGCCCCGCTCGCCTTTCATTCTTAATATAATCTTCACTTCATTTTTAACCGAGCAGAGGTTCTCTTGGAATTCTTCCCCTTCTTCCAAAAATACATGTGCGTGTGCGTGCGTGTGCGTGTGTGTGTGTGTGTGTGTGTGTGAAGTTCCTTCACGGTGAAGGTCGGGATTGTCCCGGGGAAGGGAAGTGCGAAACCCGAGGCGGATTCAGAGCGAGCCACAGAAATGCCTTTCTTCCCGAGCAGGGGCCTCTCCGGGGATCGCCGCCTCCGCTGGGGTGTCCCCCATCCCGGCCCTGGGGTCTGCAGCGAGAGGACTGTGTTCCTTCTCCCACGACTGTCCGCACCCCAGCCTGAAAGAAAATGGGCTGTTTGAAGGTGAAGGACAGTGGGCTGGGGGTGAGGTGCTTCTCCAGGGGCCCCTTCCCAGAGCTGGCCGGAAAGCACCGTGGTAGCCAGCACGGACTATCCTTCCAGAAACCGGTACGAAGGAGACAGGGCCCCTGGGTTCGGGGTTCTGGTTGGCCAGACTTTACTCTGTACTGAGGTCTGTGGGCAAATTCAACAATGACTGGAAAGCTGTCTCCAGCCAGCCCGCCCATTCACCTGGCTGAGCAGTGGGGAACATTCTAGACTTCACCAAGGACTGCCGTTTGGAGAGGCTCCCACTTGAAGCAGCACAGGGCGAGGGCTTTTGACGCATGTGCCCAGGTTCTGGGCATTAGGGATGGTCATCCATACAGAAGAGAGACCGAAGGCTCAGAGAAGCCAGGTGACTTACCCCAAGGCCCAGAGCGTGAGCATGCGAACGGCCAGAACTGTGGGAGCAGGTGGCAAGAGTCCTGGGTTTGCCCTTCTGTGTCAGTGTTTTGAGGGCCAGGAAATTTTGATTCCAATTCTTAAAAAAAAAAAAAAATTGTGCTTATATTTGGACTTGTGATTTGAGCAATATAGCAGGTTATATAACCTGAAAACTAGCCTGCCTTAAACATCTAGGAAATCTCAACTTAAACAAAAACAGCAAAAAAAAAAAAAAAAAAAAACCACCAAAAGTATCCATTCAAGTCCAAGAAATTAAGAACCAAAAGGAAATCTCCAAGAGCTAGAAATGAAGACGGTGACAAAGGCAAATTGAGCAGAGCCGCCCTAATGGGGGGCACGGGGGCAGGAGGACGCAGGCGGCACGCGGGCGGGCTGTCACTCAGAGAAGGCGGTGCGGGGAGCTCCGCAAAGTGGGCTTTGAGACAGAGACCTCAACTCGAGCTGGGCCTGCCTGGGGCTATGCCCGCAGTGAAACAAGGTGCTCAGCCAAAAAGGAAAGGGAAAACAAGACCTTTAGGCACAAAAGGACAAGAGGAAGTTGGTCTGTGTCACCGTGGCTGGTAGAATATTTTTAAATCAGCCTTCTGAGAGTTTGTTACCATAAGCCAGTGCTCTCACAAGCTTTAGATTCGGAGTGATTCTGCCTGTTAGCCTAAAACTAAAAGAAGAACAGAAACATTGGTCCCAGGCTTAGTAACATCTGCGGGGTACTTAACAGAAACAAATACAAATCCTGCTCTAAAAGAGCAGGTCCTCGAATGAGGTCCACGGGACTCTCACAGATAAAGCCCTGACGAAGATGAGTGGATAGTGCATAGAGAAAACTCAACCCCAGTTAAAAGTCTGGAGATACAAAAACAGCAAGATTAAACACTCCAAACCAATCTAATAGACACTTGGAGTATATTTTTGTTTGTTTTTTTGACCATGCCATGTGGCATGTGGGATCTTAGTTCCCTGACCAGGGATCAAACTGGTGCCTTCTGCAGTGGAAGCATGGAGTCTTAACCACTAGAGCTCCAGGGAAGTACAAAATAAACATGTTTAAAATGATAAAGGAGTAAAACATGTGAGCAAAAATTATCCAAACACAGAAGTATAATATTACTTACTTCTTGTTTAGTTGCTCTGTTGTATCCGACTCTTTGCAACTCCATGGACTGTAGCACACCAGACTTCCCTGTCTTTCAGTATTTCCCAGAGTTTACTCAAACTCATGTCCATTGAGTCAATAATGCCATCCAGCCATCTCATCCTCTGTCATGTCCTTCTCCTCCTGCCCTCAATCTCTCCCAGCATCAGGGTCTTTTCCAGTGAGTTGGCTCTTCACATCAGGTGGCCAAAGTTTTGGAGCTTCAGTCCTTACAGTGAATATTCAGGACTGATTTCCATTAGGATTGACTGGTTTGCTCTCCTTGCATCCAAGGGACTCTCAAGAGTCTTCTCCAGCACCACAGTTCGAAACCATCAGTTCTTCAGTGCCCAGCCTTCTTTCTCACTTTTTACTTTTATAAAATTTCGTTTTCCTCCACGTGATCTTGCCGCTGCATCTCTCATCATCAACAAGTAGAGTCTCTTCCTCCACCCCTTTAATCTAGGCTTCCTTTGCAACTTCATTTGACCAATAAAACGTGGCAAAGTGATGTTGCTTCTGAGCTTTGGCCCCAAGAGGCCTCGGGCACTTCCATTCACTCTCTTGAAAACCTTTGTGAATAAGCCCAGAGTAGTCTGCTGGAGGACGAGGGGCAATGTGAAGCAAAGAAGTGCCATCCTAACTGAAGCCATCCCAGACCAGCCAGTCCCTAGCTGACCACATATGCATGAGTGAGCTCACCCAAGACAGAAGAACCACCCAGCTGAACATGGCCCAAACTGGTGACATACAGAATCATGAGCTAAATAAATGGTTGTTGTTTTAAACTCATATATTTGGGGGTGATTTGTTATTTATACAATAGAAACTTACTGATACCGAGAGTGTAAGAGACATGAATAGAATGAGAAGTCCTGTCCCACATCGAAAAGCAGTTCCACGGGGGAGGAGAATAGGCAGATGGTGGAGAGGATATAGTCAAAGAGATAATGTCTACACAATTCCAGTTTTTGTGAAAAATATAAATGCTCAGTTTCAGAAAGCACTGGTCCCAGTAAGATGAATAAATTCAGAAATGCATACATCACTATGAAATTGCCACATACTATAAAGAAGATCTTAAGGACAGTCAGAGAGAAAGACAGGTTCCCTTCAAAGGAATGACAGGGACACTGCCAGGAGATGTGTTAATGGCAGCATTAGAAGTCTGAAGACTGTTTCAAAGAGTATCTTCAAATTACTGAGAGAAAATAACAGTGTATCTAGAAATTCTCTAGCTAAATCGTTATTGAAGACCAAGGATAAAAATAAGATTTTTTTTTTTACAGAGACCAAAAGAGTTTACTATTAACAAACTTTTAACGGACTGACTATATATCTATATAAAAATCTGTTTTATATATCCTTTGTAGCATATACATATCTCCTGTATATGGTATATATTATAACCCAGGATGAAATGGTGATAAGAAAGAAGCAATGATAAACAAAAACACAAAACTTAGTGTGAGTAAATTTATCGATAACAGTAACCAATTTGAGGATATAAAAAGATGTGATTGAAGTATTAAACACTATTTAGGTGACTAAATATTCAAACACTTGGAAATAAACTAGCTTGAATAATGTATGGGCCTGAAATGCCCAATTCATTCTGTGAGGCCAGTATTACCCTGATATCAAAGTCAAACAAAGGCATACAAAAAAGAAAACTGCAAACTAATATCCTTTATGAATGTAAATGAAAAAAATTCTCAGTAAAATACAAGAAACAATGTAGCATCATATAAAAAAGATTATACACCATGACTAAGTGGGATTTGTCCTAGAAATATGAGGGGTTCAACAAACAAAAATCGGTCAAAATAACTCAAATGTATAAAAGAACTAAACTGATAAAACTCTTATAAGAAAACAGGGATAATGTTTTTGACAATGGTTTCTAAGAATGACACCAAAAGCATGAGCAACAAAAGAAAAAAAAAATAGATGAACTGGACTTTATCAAAATTAAAACCTTGTGCTGCAAAGGATACCATCAAGAAAGTGAAAAGATAACCAACAGCATAGAGAAAACATTTTCAAATCATACCTCTGATAAAGGATTCATATGCAGAATATATGGAGACCTCTAGGATACCCTCCAGTGCAGTGATTAAGGCGCTGCTTTTTCACTGCCATGGGCCCAGGTTCAATCCCTCGCTGGGGAACTAAGAGCCCACGAGCTACGTGGTGCAGCCAAAAAAAAAAACAAACCAAAAAAAACCTCAACAATGAATAAATCAACAACCCAGTTTAAAACAGGCAAAGGATCTAAATGGATATTTCTGCAAAGCAGACATACAGATGGCCAATAAGCACATGGAAAGACGCTCAGCATCACTGGTTGCTGCTGCTGCTGCTAAGTCGCTTCAGTCGTGTCTGACTCTGTGCAGCCCCATAGATGGCAGCCCACCAGGCTCCCCTGTCCCTGGGATTCTCCAGGCAAGAACACTGGAGTGGGTTGCCATTTCCTTCTCCAGTGCAGGAAAGTGAAAAGTGAAAGTGAAGTCGCTCAGTCGTGTCCGACCCTCAGCGACCTCATGGACTTCCAGGCTCCTCCGTCCATGGTACAGATGGCCAATAAGCACATGGAAAGACGCTCAGCATCACTGGTTGCTGCTGCTGCTGCTAAGTCGCTTCAGTCGTGTCTGACTCTGTGCAGCCCCATAGATGGCAGCCCACCAGGCTCCCCTGTCCCTGGGATTCTCCAGGCAAGAACACTGGAGTGGGTTGCCATTTCCTTCTCCAGTGCAGGAAAGTGAAAAGTGAAAGTGAAGTCGCTCAGTCGTGTCCGACCCTCAGCGACCTCATGGACTTCCAGGCTCCTCCGTCCATGGGATTTTCCAGGGGTGCCATTGCCTTCTGCTAGGGAAATGCAAACCAAAACCACAGAAACTGCTTCACAGCCACAAGAATGGCTATGGTTTTTTAAAAAAGGAAAAAACAGTAAAAGGATATGGAGAAGTTGGACCCTCATGTATGACTGGATGGGAATGTAAAACAGGGCAGTTTCTGTGGTAGCAGTGATCTGTTACCTATGATCTAGAAATCCCACTTTTAAGTGTATTACCAAGAGAACCGAAAACATGTTCACACAAAAGCACATACATGAATATTCATAGCAACATTACCCATAATAGCCAAAAATCAGGCAAAACTGATGCTTGAAAAAATAGAAAGGCTCAATAGACCTAGAGTCATGAAATAAACTGAACTGGTAGTTTCACATCTTCAAAAATAAAACACTAGGTTTAGGTGACTTTTTGGGTGATTTCTTACAGGTATTCGAGGAACATAAAATACAAGTCATGAACAAAATATTCTGGAGAAGAGAAAAAGATGGGATGCTCAACTGACTCTTTTTACAAGACTGTTATAGTATTGAACCCAACATCAAACAAAAACTGTAGGAAAAAAAGGAAATTATAAATCAGCCTGTCTTAATAACATAGATGCAAAAATCCTGAGCAACTTTAGCAAATTAAATCCAAGTAAAAAAAGACATTATGACCAAGTTGGAAATTATACCAGGTATACAAAGATTGTTCAGCATTAGAAAGATCTATTAATATAATTCACCATGTAACCAGATTATAGGAGAAAAACCATATGAATGTGATAAATGCAGGGAATGAGACTGATAAAATAATACCCGCTTATGTTTAAGAAACAAAAACAAAAAGAACCCTCTCAATAACATTTCCTTAATCTGAATCCCTGTTTTTGGTGAAAATGTGGATGCAACCTAAGCATCCATAAATAAGTCAGTTATTAAAGAAATTCAAGTATTTTCCCCATGTGACAAAATTTTACATTGCAGTTAAATGACAGAGTAGAGCTACATGTGCCAACATAGATAAATGTAAAATACACTATTGGTTTTTTAAAAAGTATCTTTATCTTTTAAAGATACATATTGCAGTTTTTACAGATGAAATTGCATGATTTCTATTTTGCTTTAAAATAATTGAGGGGAGTAACAGAAAGTGATAGGGGTTTTTGTGAAGTACGTGTTGCCATAACTGATCATGTGGAAGTCAGGTATTTGTGTCCATGGGTTTTCTTTTCTGTTTTCATGAGGGTTCTTTTGCATATATTTGCAAAAAAGTGTGAAAAGAAAGCAAGTTGGAAAATGATATATTCAAAATTATAGTATTTACACAGTTTAAAAGCATGCAAAACCATACTTTATAGTGATACACATTTATATAGTTAAAAAGAAATTCATGGGGGTAATAAACACAAAATTCAGGAAGAGAAGAGGGAAAATGAGATGGAGAGATTTATACAGAGAACTTCAACTGGTTTTGTTTTATTTCTGAACCAAAATAATACAAAATGTGCAGATTTAACAAAGCTGGATTGTATTAACTGTTGGTTATATAATTTTTTTCTGAATCCTTTTCTGAATGTCTGACACATTTGTTAAAAAAAAAATTTGGCTATTTACAAAGAGCAACAGGAATACTCAGATGTACTTTATTACTAAAGTTTGCACAAAGCAAAACTTATTCCTAAAGGTTAAGTCAATAAATGATTGTTATTGTAATTAAATAAATTCGACACTATAAAAAGTATACTAATAAAGTACCAATTCCATCTGTTCTGCATATTGAGAAGCTCACACAAACTTTAAAAAAATCTTATTAAGGGGAGTTCCCTGGTGGTCCAGTTTTTAGGATATGGCACTTTTCACTGGTGGGGCCCAGGTTCAATCCTTGGTGGAGGAACTAGTATCTGGCAAGCAAGCCATGGAGAAAAAGAAATCTTACTAGGGAGTATATCATAAAACAGCTGAGATATAACTGACAAAATATACAATTTAGAGTATTCAACTTGGTGATTTTAGTATATTCATTGTGTTTGTGTATGTCAAATACATACAGTCATCACAGTCAAAATTAAAACATTTTCCACACTACACAAAAAACCAAAACAACCTTTTAACCTTTAGCTATCTCTCCGTTAACCCACATCTCTCCCAAACTTAAGCAAAAATTAACCTACTTTGTGTTTTCTATACATTTGTCTGTAGTAGGCATTTTATATAGTGGCATCACACCTCGTGCGTCTTTTTTGTAACTGGCTTCTTTCACGGAGCATGTTTTCAAGATTTATCCATGTTGTACCACGTATCAGTACTTCTTTCCTCTTTAAGTGTGTGCAAGCACTCGGTCGTGTCTGATTCTTTGCGACCCCATGGACTGTAACCCACCAGGCTCCTCTACTAAAGTGGATTGCCATTTCCTTCTCCAGGGGATCTTCCCGATCCAGGGACTGAACTCATGTCTCCTGTGTCTTCTGCATGAGCAGGTGGGTTCTTTACCAGCTGAGCCATCAGGGAAGCCTTTTTATAGCTGAACAGTAGTATCTTTATGTATGAATCGCTCTAATTTTGTTTACCCATTCATCATTTGTTTCCATCTTTTGCTCTGCCTCTTGAGAAATCTGTATACAGGTCAGGAAGCAAAAGTTAGAACTGGACATGGAACAACAGACTGGTTCCAAATAAGAAAAGGAGTACATCAAGCCTGTATATTGTCACTCTGCTTATTTAACTTATATGCAGAGTACATCATGAGGAACGCTGGGCTGGAAGNCTGTATGCAGATCAGGAAGCAACAGTTAGAACTGGACATGGAACAACAGACTGGTTCCAAATAGGAAAAGGAGTACGTCAAGGCTGTATATTGTCACCCTGCTTATTTAACTTATATGCAGAGTACATCATGAGAAATGCTGGGCTAGAAAAAGCACAAGCTGAAATCAAGATTGCCGGGAGAAATATCAATAACCTCAGATATGCAGATGACACCACCCTTATGGCAGAAAGTGAAGAGGAATGAAAAAGCCTCTTGATGAAAGTGAAAGAGGAGAGTGAAAAAGTTGGCTTAAAGCTCAACATTCAGAAAACGAAGATCATGGCATCCGGTCCCATCACTTCATGGCAAATAGATGGGGAAACAGTGGAAACAGTGTCAGACTTTATTTTTGGGGGCTCCAAAATCACTGCAGATGGTGATTGCAGCCATGAAATTGAAAGATGCTTACTCCTTGGGAGAAAAGTTATGACCAACCTAGACAGCATATTCAAAAGCAGAGACATTACTTTGCCAACAAAGGTCCATCTAGTCAAGGCTATGGTTTTTCCAGTGGTCATGTATGGATGTGAGAGTTGGACTGTGAAGAAAGCTGAGCGCCGAAGAATTCATGCTTTTGAACTGTGGTGTTGGAGAAGACTCAGAATCCCTTGGACTGCAAGATCCAACCAGTCCATTCTGAAGGAGATCAGTCCCAGGTGTTCTTTGGAAGGACTGATGCTAAAGCTGAAACTCCAATACTCTGGCCACCTCATGTGAAGAGTTGACTCATTGGAAAAGACTCTGATGCTGGGAGGGATTGGGAGCAGAGGAGAAGGGGACAACAGAGGATGAGATGGCTGGATGGCATCACCGACTCGATGGACATGAGTTTGAGTGAACTCCAGGAGATGGTGATGGACAGGGAGGCCTGGCGTGCTGTGATTCATGGGGTCGCAAAGAGTCAGACACGACTGAGCTACTGAACTGAACTGAACTGAACTGAAGAGGTTTATCCTTTAGCTCTCATATATTTGACCTATTTTGAGTTAATTTTTGTGTATGGTGTGAGTTGTCCCAATACACATTGTTCAAAGTCCATTCTTTCACTGTTGCATTGTCTTGGCGTTCTTTTTAACAGTTGACCATAGATACATGGGTTTGTTTCCAGACTCTCAATTATGTTCTACTAACCTATATAACTATTCCTGATTACTTTGCTTTGTAGCAATTTTCATAATCAGGAAGGAAGTTCCCCAACTTTGTTCTTTTTGAAGATTATTTTGGCTATTATGAGTCCATTGTATTTCCATATAATTTTAGGATCAGCTTGTTCACTTCTGAAAAGGCAGTGAAATTTTTATAAGGATTGCATTGAATTTTTACAGTATTTTAACAATATTGTCTTCCAATCTATGACTTAACACTGTTATTCTGAATATCTCATTTGCTCTGTGGTTGTGAGTTGCTATTCTGAGTCATTTCCTCAGCCCAATACAGTTTTGCTCCCACTCATCTCCTATATGCTGTTATTGGTAAAAATATTGCATTTCTATATAGCCCCAACAATGTATTATATACGTATTATTTTATATTATTGCTTTTTAAGTCAACTCAGAGAAGTCACATTCCCTTATACTTCTATGGTTTCATAATTGCCTTTACTCGTGTTCTTTTTCATGTGAATTACTGTCACTTGTTTTGGTGTCACTTGCTTTCAGCCTTAAGAACTTCCTTTAGTACTGCTTATAAGGCAGTCTGCTAGCAACAAATTATCTCAATTTTTATTTATTATGAAATGTCTTTATTTTGCCTTGAAGTTTGAAAGAAAGTTCTGCTGAATATAAACTTGACAGGTTTTTTTTTTTGAGCGTTTGAATGTTGTTCCAGCGCCTTCTGACCCTCATCATTTCTGATGAGAGTTAGCTGTTAATCTCGCTGAGGGTCCCTTGTAAGTGAAGAGCTGTTTCTGTCTTGCAGTTTTCAAGATTTTCCTCTTGTATTTGGCTTTCAGCATTTATACTATCATGTGTCTGTTTGTGAATCTACTTGTGTTTATCCCACTTGGAGTTTGTTGAGATTTCCTGAAACTGTAGATTAATGTTTTTCAGTACATTTGTAAACATTTCAGCCATTATTTCTTCAAAAAAAATTTTTTTTCTGCTCCTTTTTCTCTGTCTTTTCCTTCTGATATTCCTGTTACACATATGTTGATGTATTTAATGATGCCCTACATTTTCTCTGAGCTTCTGTTTACTTTTCTTCATTCTTTCTTTACCTCTGTCCTTCAGACTGTGGAATCTCTATCATCCAAGTTTACTAATTCTTCTTACAGCACAAATCTGCTGTTGGGACTCTCTTCTGAATTTTTTCCTCCTAGTTTCTGTACTTTTCAGCTCCACAATTTCCAGTTGGTTCTTTTTATAATTTCTATCTCTTCATTGATATTCTTTATTTGATGGCTCTCATAGCTGCTTTTCTTCTTTCATTGTGGTTTCTTTTAGTTCTTTGAACATGTTTATAATGGCCCCTTTGAAGTTTTGTCTGTCAAATTCAACATCTGGTCGTTCTCATAGGCAGTTTCTGTTACTTGTCTTTTTCCTGGTGTATGAATCATACTTTCCCATTTCTTTGTATGTCTCATATTTTTTGTTGGAAACTGGGCATTTTAGATAATATTGATACATTGTAGCAACTATGATTCCTCTCCCCTGCATGTCATTCCTGTTATTTGCTTATTTATTTCTTTAGCCACTGGACGGATTATTTAGTAAAGTCCATTCTACTCTCTGCCATTAATGTGGAGCTGCTGATATTGTTCCTCAGGGAGTGCAGCCTTGGGCGTGCCCACAGTCACCCTGGTATGACAGTGGTTTGGGCAGGACTTTCTTTAACTCTCTCTCTCCCTGACCAAGCCCATCTGTTGAGCACCACTAACTGCCACTTAATTGCACCATTGTTTTCAACAGTGTCCTGTGGGTAAATTGGTCCCAGACTAATCCAATCAAATGTGGACTCCTTTGAAGGGATATTTCCTGAAGTCAGGGTTTGAGATTTTGCTTTGAACTCAGAAAGGCTCCTTACAGTTCTCTCTCTCTCTGGTTCTCTCTGACAAACTAACTAGCCTACATCTCCAATGAATCTACCAACATCCTCCCAGTTGTTTTCCACCATCACCTCCGCAGGTCAGGAACTGCAGGTCATGGAACAACAACAACAGGCTGGTTCCAAACAGGAAAAGGAGTGCGTCAAGGCTATATATTGTCACCCTGCTTATTTAACTTATATGCAGAGTACATCATGAGAAACGCTTGGCTGGAGGAAGCACAAGCTGGAATCAAGATTGCCAGGAGAAATATCAATAATCTGATATGCAGATTATACCACCCTTATGGCAGAAGGTGAAGAAGAACTAAAAAGCTTCTTGATGAAAGTGAAAGAGGAGAGTGGAAAAGTTGGCTTAAAGCTCAACATTCAGAAAACTAAGTGATGGCATCTGGTCCTATCATTTCATGGCAAATAGATGGGAAAACAATGGAAACAGTGACAGACTTTATTTTGGGGGGCTCCAAAAGCACTGCAGATGGTGATTGCAGCCATGAAATTGAAAGATGCTTACTCCTTGGGAGAAAAGTTATGACCAACCTAGATAGCATATTAAAAAGCAGAGACATTACTTTGCCAACAAAGGTCTGTCTAATCCAAGCTGTCTTTCCAGTATGGATGTGAGAGTTGGACTATAAAGAAAGCTGAGCGCTGAGGAACTGATGCATTTGAACTGTGGTGTTGGAGAAGACTCTTGAGAGTCCCTTGGACTGCAAGGAGATCCAACCAGTCCATCATAAAGGAAATCAGTCCTGAATGTTCATTGGAAGGACTGGTGTTGAAGCTGAAATTCAATACTTTGGCCACCTGACACGAAGAACTGACTCATTGGAAAAGACCCTGATGCTGGGAAAGATTGAAGGCAGGAGGAGAAGGGGACAAGAGAGAGACTAATCCAATCAAATGTGGACTCCTTTGAAGGGATATTTCCTGAAGTCAGCGTTTGAGATTTTGCTTTGAACTCAGAAAGGCTCCTTACAGTTCTCTCTCTCTCTGGTTCTCTCTGACAAACTAACTAGCCTACATCTCCAATGAATCTACCAACATCCTCCCAGTTGTTTTCCACCATCACCTCCGCAGGTCAGGAACTGCAGGTCATGGAACAACAACAACAGGCTGGTTCCAAACAGGAAAAGGAGTGCGTCAAGGCTCTATATTGTCACCCTGCTTATTTAACTTATATGCAGAGTACATCATGAGAAACGCTTGGCTGGAGGAAGCACAAGCTGGAATCAAGATTGCCAGGAGAAATATCAATAATCTGATATGCAGATTATACCACCCTTATGGCAGAAGGTGAAGAAGAACTAAAAAGCTTCTTGATGAAAGTGAAAGAGGAGAGTGGAAAAGTTGGCTTAAAGCTCAACATTCAGAAAACTAAGATGATGGCATCTGGTCCTATCATTTCATGGCAAATAGATGGGAAAACAATGGAAACAGTGACAGACTTTATTTTGGGGGGCTCCAAAAGCACTGCAGATGGTGATTGCAGCCATGAAATTGAAAGATGCTTACTCCTTGGGAGAAAAGTTATGACCAACCTAGATAGCATATTAAAAAGCAGAGACATTACTTTGCCAACAAAGGTCTGTCTAATCCAAGCTGTCTTTCCAGTATGGATGTGAGAGTTGGACTATAAAGAAAGCTGAGCGCTGAGGAACTGATGCATTTGAACTGTGGTGTTGGAGAAGACTCTTGAGAGTCCCTTGGACTGCAAGGAGATCCAACCAGTCCATCATAAAGGAAATCA
Organism: Aepyceros melampus; assembly: GCA_006408695.1. Classification (NCBI taxonomy): domain Eukaryota; kingdom Metazoa; phylum Chordata; class Mammalia; order Artiodactyla; family Bovidae; genus Aepyceros; species Aepyceros melampus. Next base: position 227,854 of record SJXQ01002946.1, on the reverse strand, counting down.
GTCCTGAATGTTCATTGGAAGGACTGGTGTTGAAGCTGAAATTCAATACTTTGGCCACCTGACACGAAGAACTGACTCATTGGAAAAGACCCTGATGCTGGGAAAGATTGAAGGCAGGAGGAGAAGGGGACAAGAGAGGATGAGATGGTTGGATTGCGTCCTGACTCAAAGGACATGAGTATGAGTAAACTCCAGGGGTTGGTGATGGACAGGGACGCCTTGCTGCAGTCCATGGGGTCGCAAAGAGTTGGACACGACTGAGTGAGTGAACTGAACCACCTCCACTATCGTTGAAAGGCACCTCTAGGCTCGAACTTCTCCACACTTTGTTGTAAATGAGGTCAGTTCCTTTGGGAAGAGATTGGGAACTCTCCATTCTGTAGCCTGCATCTTACCCTGGATATAATCTCTTTGCCATAAACTCTGAAGCTGGGACTAGGGACAAGGGTGTGCTCCTCTTTGAATGACACCCATGCTTTAGGGGCTGAGTGTTCAGTGGAGGAGGGAAGGCAATAACCTCAGGCTTTCTTGGCTTGCCTTTCCCAGGTTGGAACCTCTGCCTAGCCAGGGCAAGGGGATTGGGCCCAGTATTCTCAGTGGTGCTATGCCCATGGTAGAGTAGGGGGTGGAAAGAAGAGAGCTCCCATTTCTTGGCAACATTTGCCCAGAGCAATGCCTCAACAACAAGTAACTGGGGATAGGCTGAGAAATGCTGATTTTTCAGCCTCTTCTGGGAAGATAACCTCTGACTTGGAGCCGAAGGGAAGGGACCTCTGTGTGCTATGTTGCATCAGCCTAGAGTAGAATTTCCATCCTGCTGAGCTGGTGGGAGGGGTGGGGGTGGGGGTAGGGAGAGATCTTATTCAAATACCACAGACTCTGTTCTTAGTAAGTTTTAGTAGAGTTTCTTAAATAAATGTTTATTCACTTGTTATAGGCCTTTAGGGCCATTTCCAAAGGGTGCCTGAGTGTTGTGATAAGCAAAGGCCTCCTCCCACCAGCAGTGGACAGGTAGCATTAGGGAGACGTATTCCTTTACTCTCTGAATCCTCTGAGCATAGGGAGTTTTTGTTACCGCAGCAGACCTAGCTTAATAGTTCTCAAGTCTGGGCCTGCGTTAGACTCCCCCCAGAGGGCTTGTTAAAATACAGAGTGCTGGGCCCCATGCCCCGAGTTTCTGATCAGCATATCTGGGTTGGTGCCAGAGAATTCACACGTCTAGTAAGTTCCCAGGTAAAGATGAGGCTGCTGATCCAGGCACCATACTTGAAGAACTGCTGTTCCAGCCATCCTTCCTGATGAACAGGGACAAATAGCACAATACGGTAGTATTTACCCCATTGCAGAGTTGTCAGGATCATTGCATTAACATCTGTAAAGCATTGAGAATAGTGTCTGGCTTCCAAACAGCCTTAGTCTTATGATTAATATGTCCCAAGGTTTTTCTCAATATAAGGATATTCTCAGGTGTTAAAATTTTAATACCATTTGGCCTTTCACTGGAATAGCCCAGATGACTAGATTTCTAGCATTTTCAGCTGTCTCTTTTTATTGCTTGTTGGTCCACTTATAGCTCAGGCCAATTGCCGAGGAAAGACAAAGTCATCCAGACACAGGGTTGTTAACCAGGCCGCGCCGTCTTGTCTGCTTTTCCAGATCGGTGTGCCGGCCCCTGCCGATCCGAAGGCCGCGCTGGTCCTCTCCGGGACCAGAGGTGCTCAGCTTTGTGGCCGCAGGGCCCCTCTGCTCCCACAGGGCTGGACTAGGGAGGGCCAGTAGCACCCAGGACAAGACACCAAGCTAAACCAAGTCAGGAAGGAGGCGGGGCGCATGTTTCTGCTGCTTCTTCCAAGCCCTTTTCCAGCTGCATAAGAATCCAGAGTGTATCTGTTGTCTAGGAGGAGGCCGTGACCCAAGAGGAAAAGGCAAGGGCAGGTCCCGTTGAACTTATGAGAGGGAACGTGCTGGGGCTGCCGCAGGACTAATGATGCCTAATGTCTTGTTGTCATCCTCCCAGTGTTCCCCGGGAGGACCTTGGGTCAGGCACCGACGGGGACTGCAGCCAGCACTCGATGGCACGCGCCGTTAGCTCATTGAATCCTCCCCACATCAGAGCAGGTACCATCACAACCCGCACTTTATAGATGAGGGAGCTGCGGCACAGCGCGGTTAGTATTTTGTCCAAAGTCACACAGCTAGGTGAGGTCAGAGCCAGAATCTGAACCCGGATGGTTCTAGAGTTTCTGCCCTTACCCCTATCGCTGTGGCACTGTGACATTCCCTGGGACATAAGTGCGTGTGGACAGGATCTTGGCCTGTCATGTCCCCACTGTCCCCCAAGTCTGGAAGGGCGCCTTCCCCGTAAGCGGTACTCCATGAACACTTGTAGAATGAAAGAGTCCCCAATTTAGAGCTGGTTAGTGGAGGCTGTTTAGTGGACATGTGCTCATCAAGTGTCTGCTGCACAAAGGAGGCTCAGAGAGGAGGAATTCCTCTGAGGTCTCTCCGGGCGTGGTGTGGCTGGAACCACAGCCCTGGGCTAATGAGGTGAACTAAGTGCCTGCAGTCTCTGCCAGGGTGCCTCGGCACCCAGGGCATGGCCAGGTCCCACCAGGCAGAGCCCGCTGCCCAGGAAGATGGGCAGGGCTCCCAGGAGGCGGAGCCCAGTGAGGAGGAGGGGAGGGCGCCCAGCCATGCCCCTGGTCTGGACCAGGCCAGTCACCCATGTCTTCGACATCACAAGAGAGAGATGCTGAAGGCAGTTCTGTGACAATGCTGAGCTTGGACACAGGAAAGAATCTGGGGTTTCCTGCTATGACCGAGACCCTGGGTTTTGGTGAGAGAGAGCCCAGTTCAGACCCCGGTGATGGTCACCTGTGGGGAAAGTTGGCTAAGCGGACTGATGAACTGTACCCACAGGCAGCTCTTCGCAGGCAGGTTCCTCCCCTAGTGGGCTCCTCCCAGACCCGAGCCCGGTCTCATCCTTAAGAAGGTGGCCTCTCGCTACCCCCAGCCCAGTGGAGTGGATTTCCCAGAGAGAGGTTGGGATGCTGGTCAGGTGCGATCACCCACCAATGGGTCACTTCTGCCGACCCAGAGACAGCTGGAGAGCTGGCCTGCCAGCACAGGAGTGGTGGAGGGAGGCCCTCCCCCGAGTCCTGCCTCTCACCCCCGGGGCTACAGTCTAAAGTGGTGGGGTGCATCAGAGCAGGGAGGCCTGGGCTTAGGCAGGAGCAGTGGGCCTCAGAGCTGTGGGGTCTGGTTTAAAAGGCAGCCCCCCTCCCCAGCTGAGAGTCCTTGCCCAGGAATCTCCATCGTAAGGAGCACCCCCAGGTGCTCTGATGCAGACTCCAGACTGCCCTTCGGGGTGCAGGGGCTGGTGGGACTCCCCACAGCTGCAGGCCTGGTTCAGGGTTGAGTCCCTCCTTTCCGTTCTGTTTCGTCAGGAGGCAGGTAGTGGAAGCCCGTGTGGTGATCTCAGGTGCTGATGAGGGGTCTTCAGCCTAAGTCCCCTGCCCCCGACCCTTATTCCTCACCCACTGCCCGGCTCTGACTCTGTCTCCGTCTTGACCTGGCCGAGGACGTGTGCCGTCCCCTCCGAGGCTGGCCTGAGCCAGCCCGAGAATCAGCAGCTTTGGTCTGGAGGGCAGGGCTTCGGGGGGCCCACCGAGCAAACCTCCACCTGGGGCATCCCCTCCGTGGAGACGAGGGCAGGCAGCGAGCCCGGAGCCCAGTAGGGAGGAGGAGTGGAAACTTCGGCCCGATGACCAGGGGGCGGGGCCGGGGGGCCGAGGGCCTGGCTGGCCGGCACTGTTCCATGCATAAGCATGTGCTGGATGCCACGGGGCTATTTTTACGCCTGTCAAGGAAACAGTGTGATTTATGGGAGGCCTGGCCCCCTTCAGGGCTGTGTTATAAATACACCTGGCCCTGTGCTCTCCTTCCATCGGAGGGGACGCTCAGCCCCTGTCCTCTCTCCGGCCTCCCTCCCCGCCTCCCTGGGCCCTGTCCACACGTGGCTTTCCTGGGGACGTCCTTCCCCATGCCGCTGTCCCCTCTGGTGGCCCAGCTCTCCTTGGTCCCCAGGGCCTCCATGTAAACGGGTTTTTCAGATGCTTTCAGGGGCGACAGTTATCTGCAAGCTCCTTTGATGAGGGGAAGAGGAGAGAGGCTTCAAACTTGGGGTTCACGCTGAAAGGTCTGGGTCTGGGTAACAGGCAGGGGCAAGGGGCACAGGTAGGAGGGAGCAGACTCAAGAAGGACTCTGCCTCTCTCCCATTGTGCGACCATTTGCCCAGAGTCCCCTTCTGGAAGGCAGCTGGCCAGATGGAGCAGGGCCTCTCTGGCCCAGGACTGGTCCCTGTCCACCTCCTTCCTTCTGCTGGAGACAGGCAGACAGTGCCCTGACATGGTCCACTTACTAGCTACGTGGTCTCGGGCAAGTCCTTCAACTTCTCTGACCTTCAAGTTTTCCTTCTGGAAATGGACACAAAGATGCCTACCTGCTGGATTGATGTGTGTGAAATTCAGGCCAGGCTGGGCTGACAAGGGAGTGAATATTCAGGCAGGTGGCCTGCGTCTGGCGTCATGCCCTTCCTTTCAGGAGCCCTGGTCCCTCATCTGCAGGGACACAAAGGAATCAAGTGATGAGAGAAAGCCCATCCCCACCCCGTTCTTCCCGGGGGAAGCGGGGGCGGAGACAGGGCTGCTTCTCCAGGAGCCTCTGGGCCTCAGTTCCTTCGCTCTTGAGAAGCAGGACTCATTCAGTGCAGCATCCAGTCCAGACCAAACCTGGCCAGGACTGGTCACCCAGCAGAGGCTGAGAGCTATCAGGGGCTAAGAGTTCATCTAATAGTACCGGTCAGACACTGCCCCAGTCACGCTGCGTAACAAACCACTCAAGTGTTTATTTCTTGCTGTGCTTCTGCCGGACAGCTGGGCTTGGCTCTAAGCCTAGCTGGGTCCCAGATTCTCCTTGGATCTCTCAACCTCCTAGGACCAGTGGGATGGCCAAGGCTTGTGCTTCCTATGGCTAAGGCAGGAAGCCCAGTGGGGCAAGTGCTTTCCAAACCTCCGCTAGTGTCTGCTTACGTCCCATTGGCCAAATCAAGTCCCATGGCCAAGCCTAACCTTGATGGGGTGGGGGTGCACTGCCATCTCCCAGGGAGGGGAGTTGGAGGGGAGGGAGTGACTACTGCTGACTGGTACTCTAGGGAACTGACTTCCAACCTCTGCACTGCATGGTGATCTGGGGTTTTTGTGGGTGTAATTGGGGCAGAGAGAGAGAGAAGGCACTGACTCTGCGCGATACCTCCCAACTCTGCTCCACCCAGAGCCGTGAGGATGCTTGCAGGTGGGCAGAGCGGCGGGGGAGACGCTTATTCACGGGCTTCACCCTTGTGCGTTTCTGAGTCCCATGTTTTGGTCAGCCTGGGGGAGACCAGGATTTATTATGGAGGCAAAGAAAAAGGGGACACGGGGGCACCTCTGAGATTCAAACGGACAATTCTGCCCTCTTGAAAACAGAGTGAAATCAACACCAGTATCTCCTGCTGTAAGTGACCAGGGTCCAGGCTTGGCAAACTAGTTTTCCATAGAGATTATTATGAGGAAAAGGATCCCATCAAGAAGAAGGGGCAGGGTCTTCCTGGGAATCGTGGGAGAGGAAGTGGCTGGATTGGATGTCCCAGTTTGGGGTCCCCCACCCTGGCTTCTGCCTGGAGGGGCAGCTGTGAGGGATGAGTGGAAAGGGGCCCCCACGGGAACTCGGCCATGTCGGAGCAGACATGGGTGGCCAGCCTGGTCAGGCCAGGGATGCCCTGGATGCGGAGTTCTCCGGGTCCCTCCCTGGGTCCTGCGGGAGGAGCCCCTGGGGTAACAGCCAGAGGGTCATCCTCGGGGACAGCTCTCAGACACCGGCAGGCGCCAGCACCAGCCCTGGGCAAGCAGGAGGCTGGACCCTTCATCGTCCATCCCTTCCTGCATCCAGGTCACCCTCTGACAGAGAAGAGACGTGTGCAAAGTGCAGCGCTCAGAGAGGTGGGCTTTGTTCTAATATATGCGATGCCCACCCACCGCACCCCAGCCTCCAGCCCCCTCATGTCACCTTCACACCGCCCTGCAGAGTAATTGCGCTGGCATCATCATCCTCCCCTAGAATATGTCTGAGAGCCTCCTCTCTCTCGTTTGACACATGCGCCCGTCCCCTTGCCCCTGGGGCTGAGGCCCCTCCAGGCAGGAGCCCCTCCCACCCCAAGCCCTGGCTGCAGCTGGCAGTACACTTCCTTCCCCCTGGTCACAGCCCTCCGAGGTGGCGCAGCTGGGACGGGAGCCCAGGGAACTGCCGCCCCCCCCCCCCAAAGCCCTTTCCGCCGTC
>SJXQ01002946.1:209902-221309 GCA_006408695.1 Aepyceros melampus | reverse complement strand
CCGTCAGCTGCCGTCTCCCCTGTCTGGGAATCCCTGCCGGGGGTCCCTGGCTCCTGGGCTTCCTCTCTGGGGCAGCCCCTGGCTGAGGGTGGGGACTTGGGGACACAGAGTGGCCCAAACCTTCTCCGTGAGTCCTGCTCCCCCAGGGGTCAGCAATGCTCAGGGCGTGCAGACCGGGCCTCCCCATCCCAGCCCTATGGCCACAGACCAACTGTGGCTGTGGGGTTGGGGTGAGGGAGGCAAAACCCCCAACACCCCGCTTTCCACCCCAGGCCTCAACTTCTCCGTATTTGTTTGTTTACCTTGGAAAGAGCCCCGCGGCCCAGGCAGGAAGCGGGCCGATTCCAGGAGGCTGGGCCGGGCTGGGGAACAAGGAGGCACATTGTGCTCCATGCCCGGCAGCTCCCCACCCTGGGCCTGCGAGGAGCCCGGAGAGGGGACCAGCGTGGGGGCCCGGCAGGAAGGAGGCGTGGGGCCGAGGGGCTGCCAGTGCTCCGAGCCAGCCCGCCCATGAAAGGGCTTCTGTGCAGGGGTGGGACAGGGGCCGCTGGGTCCCCGCCCTGGCAGTGAGAGGATGAGGCGGGGATGCTGCTGGGGGGATGGCCCCTCAGCACCGCCTAGAGCCCACCAGGCCCCGACCTGCCAGCCCCGGGCGGAGGGAAGAGACCCGGGGTGCCCCCAGCTTCTCTTGGGCAGATGTCACTGCTCGGTGGGGGGACGGCCTGCCCTTGGCCTCCCCCTCCCCTGCCCAGCTCCTGCCAGGCAGCTGGCCCAAACTCAGGTCTCCCTGCCAGGCGGAGCCAGAGGCTGGAGAATCCAGTGGTCAGAGTCCGGCTGGGGCTGATGAGACCCCAGGCTTGCAGGTGGCTTGATGTCATCATGGGGGTAGGCAGTGGGGTGGGGCTGACCCCTCCCTGACCCCTCCCCATCCCTGGGCTCTTCCCCGTCAGCAAGTTGGTGTCCCTAAAGGCCGATCTTCCATTCATTCATTTGTTCAATACGTGGCTCCCTTCTGCTCTCCTCTGTCGCCCTAATTGCCCTAATTTTCGGAGACAGCCTCCTCCAAGCACCACCCACCAGGCCCCCACCCTATCCCAGCATGCTGGTGAGAAATGCAGATCTAATTACGTCACTCCCGCCTCTAAAGGTCTTCAGAGACTCCCTGCTCCTTCCTGGATAAAGAGATTCACAGGCCCTTTGAGCTCAGCCTCACCTGCCCCCTCAGGCCTATGACCACCAGTGACCAGGCTGGTGGGAGGAAGGGAGAAGTGAGGGGGTCAGAAGCGAGATGGATCTCTCCCACCCGGCACTGGGAGAGAGGGTCTCTGGGTGGGCCTGTCCTTCCAGCCGGAAGGAAGTCCGAGGGACTTCAGAACGGGGATGAAGACCTGAGACCAGAAACCCGCTCAGCTGTCACTTGGCCAGCACCTCCACATCCTTCCAGAACCGCCCCTTCCAGCTGAATTGCCACCCCCAACCCCACCGAGGGCCTCGCTGTCCCCCAGCCCTGCTGCACTCATGGCCGACGCCAGTAGTATGTGTCTTCATCTGCAGGTGGGCAGGCTCGGTGTTGTAAAGGTATCACTTCCCCCCAAAGCCATCTGTAAACTTCAGTAAGTTAATCTCTAAATCCAGTAGGATTCTTTTCTGAGACTGAATAACAGTTCATCTAGAAGAGAAAATGAGGAAGGGGAGCCCAGACAACCATCAAAATAAGAACAGAGACAGGGAACCTGCCCTCCTAGTAGAAAAGCAAAATGCACGTTTACAACAGTGCAGTCGAGTGGTCCCTGCATGTTTATTCACTGCTCTCACAGCTAATGCTGCGGTGCCCTTACCCACGCCAGACACTGTCAGGAGCTGCTTTTCCTCCTTGACCCCTTTGACTCTCGAATTAGTCACAGGGTACAGCTAAGGAAACTGGCTCTAGGCCAGCCTGGTCTGCCCCAGGCCCTGTTCTAAGCACTTTGCCTCCAGTATCTCATTTAATCCTCACATCAGCCCCCTGCCATAAATAGTGCTACTAATTCAGTCCAGCGATTCTCGTGTATATATACATACAATAGAAGTGATATATATATATAATCGAAGTGCATGCATACTCAGTCATGTCCGACTCTCTGCAACCCCATGGACTGTAACCCACCAGGCTCCTCTGTCCATGGAATTTTCCAGGAAAGAATGCTGGAGTGGGTTGCCATTTCCTACGCCAGGGGACCTTCCTGACCCATCAAACCCACTTCTCTTGCGGCTCCTTGCGTCAATCTGGCAGGCAGATTCTTTACCGCTGTGCCTGGGAAGCCATATATAGATACGATTTTTTTTTGGCTGTGCCGGGTCTTCGTTGCTGTGCGTGGGCTTTCTCTAGTTCTGCAAGCAGCAGCTACTCTTTGTTGTGGCACTGGGGCTTCTCATTGCTGTGGCTTCTGTTGCGGAGCACAAGCTCTAGGTGCGTGGACTCAGGAGTTGCAGCACTTGGGTCCTAGAGCTCAGGCTCAGTGGTTGTGGCGCACAGGCTTATTTGCTTTGTGGCATGTGGGATCTTCCCAAACCAGGGGTGAAACCCGTGTCCTCTGCATTGGTCAGCAGATTCTTGATCACTGTACCGCCAGGGAAACCCGTGACGATATATTAATGCTATAGAGAAGATGGCCCACTGAGCTTCCAATGGGAGCAAGACCCATCAAGTGAAAAAAAGGTACAGAATGACACCTGCATCTTTTAAAGAAAACACAGGAAAACTCCTAACCCAGGTACACATGTGATTAGGGATGTACGAACACAGAAAAGTGTCTGGAAGGAAAGGAAATGAGACCCATGTCGTTAACCTCCGCAAAGGGGAGAAGGATGGTGTCTCGCTGTTCACAGAACCAGGGGAGGCAAGGCGCGAGCTAGGAAGAGGCTGGAAGATGTGAGGAGCCGTAGGAACGACAGACATTCTTTATTCGCAACAGCAAGGCAGATATGCTTTACTCTCTAGGGGCTGACGCAGCAGCAAGGAAGACGACGCTAGGGCTTTTCAGGTGGTGCTTACATAGGACGGTCAAGTAAGCACCCACGATGGGCTGCGCAATGCCACAAACGCTCTCGGCTGTAGGACGTGCGAGGAGTAGGGCGAGAGAGCCTGACCCCCGCCACCTGGCCAATTGCTCCTTCCCTGCAGATGAGACTTTCCCTCTTTGCCTCATATATTTCATGGCCTTTTTCCTTCTTAAATAGTAAAATACGACACAGAAAAGTACACAAGATGTCACTGTTCACATTAAAACTTGTCATCAGATGAACACCTGGGTGACCCTACCCACTCAAGAACTAGAACGCTGCCAGCCCCTGGAAGCTGCCACCTGCCCTTCCCAAACCTGTCCACCCCTGCCCCGACCCCACCTCCACACCCTGCCCAATGCTTATGATGGTCGCCTCTTTGCATTTTTTTTAACACCTAACCATCAATATCAATCTTGTTTAATTTTGCCCATTTCCCAACTTTGTATAAACAAATCATGCTTTCTATTTGGCTCGGCATCCTTCACTCAGGAGTATGATTGAAAGGCTCACTGTGTTGGTGCCCGTCGCTGCATTTCATTGCTCTGTAGATTCTTTCTTGATGTACTCTAAAGAAAATTTATAATGAAACAAGAACAGGATGATGTAAGAGAAAAAAGTAGAGAACAAGAAAGGGCTGTTGCAAATTAGAAATATGATAGTTAAAAGTAAAAAGGAGAAGGAGAAATAAATAGTAACACAAGCTAGAAAGATAAAGATGACGAAACTTCTCAGGAATCCACTAAAAGGATCAAGGGGTAGACGTTAGACGGAAGAGACGACTCGAGATGAACCCGGGAGATCCAGCGTCCACCTCAGAGGCCTGTGCATTGGGCTCCGTGGGCACCATGCCGGGCCTGCAGCATTTCTGGGGGCCCACCAAAAGGCTCTCTCTTAAAATTGAGAAAAAGGTAAATCAATTTTAGGCCAGAAAGTGTTTTTATAAATAATATATTCAACTTTGTACTAGCGTGGTCATAAAATACAATTTTTAAAAGTTTACTTTGATTGGAGGAAGGGGCCCGGGAAAGCACAAGTGCCTGAAGCCGTGAAAATCACAATGCGGGCCCGACTACAGCCGGCTTCAAGCGGCAGCCTGAGTCGGTAGTTCATCCCGGGTCCTGGAGAGCAGAGTGGAGGATGTGTGTGTGCGGGGGAGGGGGTGAGAGCACGCCGGGGTGTGAGCCGGCCGTGACTGCGGCACCGCTCGTCTGCAGAGCCCGGGGCAGCGCTGGGCAATTTACCCAACCCTCCCGGCAGTCCTGGGATGTGGGCACGGCCAGAGTGTTCCCTAAACTGCCGGGAAAATTGCAGCCCAGAGAGGTTGGGCAGAGTAGCTAAGGCGACAGCTACTAGGCCACCGCACCCAGAAACGGTGTCATCACCTCCCATGGCCTGCACACCTCCAAGATACACCCGAGGTGTTCCCTGTGTGGGCACCTGGGAAATGGTAATAGCAGCAACAGAAAGAGACCTGTGGGCAGCGGGCTGGCGGAGGGGGCTTCTGTCCTTCACTGGAAAAATTCTCCCCCTTGCCTCTCCCCACTGCACACCTAGGGAAAGCCTGGACTGGGGCAAGGGCCAGGAGAGGCCAAGATGTTTAAGGACCCATCCCTGCCTGAGTGAGCTCCTGCTGCAGCCCTCAGCGGACAGACCAGCGGGGTCTCAGACTCACTGCCCGGGCCGGGGAGCAGTGGACCTGTCTGGCGGGCTGGCCTCAGAGAGAAGTGAAGTGGGCCACAGGCCCAGGGTCAGGAGGCCAGGGAACCAGCTCCACCTGGCAGCCTCCCAGGGCTCAGTCTCCTCCTCTGTAAAATGGGGGCAGACAAGGTCACAGGGGTGAAAGGGCCTCCCTCACCAGGCACAGGGACTGCGCAACGAAAGGAAGAGGAGGCGGGCTGTGCCGTGGAGAGCTGGGCTGCATGAGGGGGCCCTGAGGGCAGCGTCCACACCTTTCCCTCCCCACATCCACCCTGCTTAGGGATGACAGGGCCTGGGGAGGGTTAAAGGTCACCCTCCGCATCCGACGGGTCTCACTGAGGCTCTGCCTTTGCCCCTTGAGTGGCCCGAGCCAGCGCCTGCATTGGCCACAGGTTTCGGGGGAGAGGGAGGGAAGGGAAAGGAAGGGAAGCGTTCCAGAACACGCTAGGGACAGCTCCCCTGGAGCCTCCCCTAGCAGTGTCAGGGCAGAGTGATAAGCTGAGGTCACGGTCAGGACCCAGGTATCCTGGAGGCAAGTGACCTTCCCTGGGAGGAACCACGGGGTCCCCCACCCAGCCAGCAGCCTCAGACAGGGTGGGGGTCCCAGACCCTCCAGTTACCCCCACACACACACCTCTGGGAGCAGAGTGAGGCCCTCAGTTCCCGGGAGAGCCTGGGCTCCGTCCGGGGCTCCAGGCTCGGCCGGGTGCAGGGGTTGGGGGTGCAGGGCGCAGGGGTGGGTCCAGCAGAAGCCAGGCTGGGCCTCTTTCCTCCCAGCTCGGCAGCTGAGGTTATTTTTTTCTCCTCGGCTGCTGCTGAATTTCTCTTCGAGTTGGATAAATAAGAAGCAAGATCCAAGGTCAACGAAACAGGAGCCCGAGCGGCCGCACAAAAGCAGCTTTCAGAAGTGGCAGGCCCGTCCCAGCCGCAGGGTGGCCACAGCGCCCCTGCAGGGCTGGGGGCATGCAGGACGGGGCTCCCCGGAGGTGGGGGTGAGCCCCTGGGCTCGCAGACGCCACACTCCTTCCCAGCAGCTCCCCTGGAGCCCTGGCCTCAAACGCCTGCCTTGTCTCCAGGACCCACACGCTTGTCCCTTCTTCTGTCCCACCCAGCCCCCAGCAGAGCCCCTGAGTGTCCTTTGCCCCTGACAACACGCTGCGCAGGCCGTGTAAAGCCCTCCCTCCCTTAAAACCTTCCTCCCACGGCCGGAGGGTCAATCCTGGCTTTCCGGCCCCTCAGCTGTGGGCCCCAGGAGGCTGCTTCTGTTTTCTCTCCGAAGCTTTTGCAAAGGCTGTTCCCTCTGTCTGGAACACCCCCGTCTCTTGCCAGCCTCCCTCTGGGCTACATGATGCCTGCCCTGGCTACTCTGCAGTCACAGACACCAGCTGACCCAGAGTGATGACCACTCATCACCTGACCGTGAGCACACAGAGGGCAGGTTCACCTCGGGCGCCCAGAGCCCAGCCCAGTCTGTGCTGTGAGGGCACAAAGGAGGTGCCCAATTAACGTTTCCTGTTCCAGATTCCCATAGCGTCACACTAGCCTTCCACTTACAGAAACTCAGTGCAGGCTAATCTGTACTGACAGCAGTTCGTGGCCGCCTGGAGAGGTGAGGGAGGGGACAAAAACTCTCAGAGGGGAAGAATGTGATTTTGTTTTTTTTAAATCCAATGCTGTCACTTGCCTGAAGTGAGTTTCTTCCACTCTTTCTAAGCCTGTTTCCTCATCTGACATTTAGGATAGTAACCACTTCATGAGGTGTTATGAGGATTAAATCGAGATGTAAATGAAAACTTAATAAATGGTAGTTTTCTTAAGCTCATGTCATACTATACTGGCCATATATTAATACATATACCAGTTATTAACATTTTATTAGGGACTTCCCTGTAGCTCAGATGGTAAAGAATCTGCCTGCAATGCAAGAGATCTGGGTTTAATCCCTGGTCGGGAAGATCCCCTGGAGAAGGAAATAGCAACCCACTCCACTATTCTTGCCTGGAGAGTCCCATGGATAGAGGAGCCTGGTGGGCTACATTCGAGGGGGTGGCAAAGAGACGGACATGACTGAGCGACTAACACACACACACACAACGTTTTATTAATAATGTCCCACTTCACAGTAGGAGAGTCGCATTTTAACTAGAAGATATTGATTATCCGGATCAATTGTGATGATTTCCCAAGGATATCCTTATGTCAAAACTCATCAAATTGGAAAAAAAAAAACAACACCTCATCCAGTTGTACACTTTAAATATACACAAGCTAATTGCACACGTTAAATATGTGCAAGCTAATAAATAGTGTTAGTCGCTCAGTCGTGTCCAACTCTCTACCACCCCATGGACTGTAGCCCACCTGTCCACGGAGTTCTCCAAACAAAGATACTGAAGTGGGTTGCCATTTCCTCTCCAGGGATCTTCCCGATCCAGGATTGAATCCGGGTCTCCTGCGTTGCATGCAGATTCTTTACCATCTGAGCCATCAGGAAAAGTGCACCTCAGTAATGTTGTAAAACAATTCAAAGACCCATTGACCCATCGAGTTCTCAGACTCTATGCTATGCAAATAAGAGCTCAAGTACACTCAGGTCAGGGGGCTGTTTTCCGTAAAGGGCCAGATAATAAATGTTTTGGGCTTTGGGGCCATTTGGTCTCTTATCATAACTCCTCAGTTCTGCGGGTATAACTGGAAATCAGCTATAGAGTTTATATAAACCAATAAGCATGGCTATATTCCAATAAAACTTTATTTATAAAAACAGACAGCAGGCCAGGCTATATTCCAATAAAACTTTATTTATAAAAACAGACAGCAGGCCAGATTTAGACTATGGGCCACAGTTTGCAGATTCTGACTTTAGAAACATCTGCCCACGTCGAGATCATAACAGCAACAGCCTAATTATCTATGCACAGAGGACTGGCTGAATTTTCATAATAAACCCCCACTGTGGAAATCACAATAACTATTAAAAACGATGGGGGGGATCTTGTGTGTTGACCTGGAAAGACATTCATCAGAAATTATTTTTCAAACATTTTATTGCAAAAAATGTAAAAATATACAGAAAATTTAAACAAAGTTCATAGTTAGCACCTGAATGCCCACCATGAGATTCTACCATTATTTTATGACACTTACCTTTCACCGTCTCACTCATTTCTCCATGAGAGATTCTTAGGTGAGAAAAATAAGATGTAAAATGTACAATATTAATTCATTTTCAATAAAAGAAAAGATCAGAAAAAGACTGCACTATGTATATTTGTGTTTGTGAAGTCTAGAAAAAACTATCAGAAGAGAGGCCTGAACTTTTTTTTTTAATTGAAGTATAAGTGATTTACAATGTTGTGTTAGTTTCAGGTGTGAAACATAGTGATTCCATTATATAGATAACTATATAGCTATAGTTATAGCTAGTTATATACTATAGTTATAGCTAGTGGAGGTGATGGAATTCCACTTGAGCTATTTCAAATCCTAAAAGATGATGCTGTAAAAGTGCTGCACTCAATATGCCAGCAAATTTGGAAAACTCAGCAGTGGCCACAGGACTAGAAAAGATCAGTTTTCATTCCAATCCCAAAGAAAGGCAATGCCAAAAAATGATCAAACTGCTGCACAATTGCCCTCATCTCACACACTAGCAAAGCAATATTCAAAATTCCCCAAGCCAGGCTTCAACAGTACATGAACCATGAACTCCAAATGTTCAAGGTGGATTTAGGAAAGGCAGAGGAACCAGAGATCAGATTGCCAACATCCACTGGATCATGGAAAAGCAAGAGAGTTCCAGAAAAACATCTATTTCTGCTTTATTGACTATGCCAAAGCCTTTGACTGTGTGGATCACAATAAAGTGTGGAAAATTCTTAGAGATGGGAATACCAGACCACTTGACCTGCCTCTTGAGAAACCTTTGTACAGGTCAGGAAGCAACAGTTAGAACTGGACATGGAACAACAGACTGGTTCCAAATAGGAAAAGGAGTACGTCAAGCCTGTATATTGTCACCCTGCTTATTTAACTTATATGCAGAGTACATCATGAGAAATGCTGGGTTGGATGAAGCACAAGCTGGAATCAAGATTGCCAGGAGAAATATCAATAACCTCAGATATGCAGATGACACCACCCTTATGGCAGAAAGTGGAGAAGAACTAAAGAGCCTGTTGATGAAAGTGAAAGAGGAGAGTGAAAAAGTTGGCTTAAAGCTCAACATTCAGAAAACGAAGATCATGGCATCTGGTCCCATCACTTCATGGCAAATCAATGGGGAAACAGTGGAAACAGTGACAGACTTTATTTTGAGAGGCTCCAAAACCACTGCAGATAGTGATTCCAGCCATGAAATTAAAAGACGCTTACTCCTTGGAAGGAAAGTTATGACCAACCTAGACAGCATATTCAAAAGCAGAGACATTACTTTGCCAACAAAGGTCTGTCTAGCAAGGCTATGGTTTTTCCAGTAGTCATGTACGGATGTGAGAATTGGACTATAAAGAAAGCTGAGTGCCAAAGAATTGATGCTTTTGAACTGTGGTGTTGGAGAAGACTCTTGGGAGTCCCTTGGACTGCAAGGAGATCCAACCAGTCCATCCTAAAGGAAATCAGTCCTGAATATTCATTGGGAGGACTGATGTTGAAGCTGAAACTCCAATACTCTGGCCACCTGATGCGAAGAGCTGACTCATTTGAAAAGACCCTGATGTTGGGAAAGATTGAAGGCTGGAGAAGGGGACGAGAGAGAATGATATGGCTGGATGGCATCATCGACTCAATGGACATGAGTTTGAGTGAACTCTGGGAGTTGGTAGTGGACAGGGAGGCCTGGCGTGCTGCAATTCATGGGGTCGCAAAGAGTCGGACACGACTGCGCAACTGAACTGAACTGAACTCTGAACATTGGGGTGCGTGTATCTTTTGAAATTAGAGTTTTCATCTTTTCCAGATACATGCTCAGAAGTGGGATTACTGGACCATATGGTAATTCTACTGTTAGTTTTTTAAGGAAACTCCATACTACTCTCCTTAGTGGCTGCAGCAATTTACAGTCCCAGCAGTGCAGTAGAGTTTCCTTTTCTCTACACTCTCTCTAGCATTTATTATTATGGACTTTTTGATGATGGTCATTTTTTAAAATTAATTAATTAATTTATTTTTGGCTGCACTGGGTCTTTGTTGCTGGGCACGGGTTTTCTTTAGTTGCAGCGCACAGGCTTCTCCTTGTGGCAGCTTCTCTTGTTGCCCAGCACAGGCTCTACTAGGGTGAGGGCCGGGTAGTTGTGTTGCCTGGGCGGCATGTGGAATCTTCTCAGACTAGAGATCCAACCCGTGTCCTCTGCATTAGGAGGCAGATTCTTGACCAGTGGACAACCAGGGAAGTCCCTGATGGCCATTCTGACCAGTACGAGGTGATACCTCCTTGCAGTTTTGATTTGTGTTTCTCTAGTAATTCAGGATGTTGAGCACTTTTCGTATGCCTGTTCGCCATCTGTATGTCTTCTTTGGAGAAACGTTTATTTAGATCTTCTGCCCATTTTTTGGTTGGTCTGCTGCTTTTTAAAATAATTTTACGTATTTATTTTTGGCTGTACTTTGTTGCTGTGCGGGCTTTTCTGTAGTTGCAGAGCGTGGGGGCTATTCTCTAGTTGAGCTACACGGGCTTCTCTTGCTGTGGAGCACGGGTCCTGGGGCATTCGGGCTTCAGTAGCTGCAGCACACGGGTTCAGCAGTTGCTGCTCCCGGGCTCTAGAGCACGCTCTCAATAGTTGTGGCGCATGGGCTTAGTCGCTCTGCAGCAGATGGCATCTTCCTGGACCAGACATCAAACTTGTGTCTCCTGCACTGGCAGGTGGATTCTCTACCACTCAGCTACCAGGGACGCCCTCTGTTTGTTTCTTTTGGAGATTCAGCGAGAGGTACTTCAACCCCTGATACTGATTACCTGAAGGCAAGGGTTCATGGGAATTAGTTACGGAAATTTTTTAAATGCTTCTTTAGTGAGAATGGAACAGTCTAGTCCTGCCCTTGACCTCCCAATAAAGGGACCCTGAGTCAGATCCAGGGCTGGAGCTTGCCCTGGGCCTGGGTGAGTGCGTGCACGCATAGCTGACTTGCCCCCAGACTCACATGCCCTGCACACACTTGCTGGCGCCCACTGCGGTCTGCCCGGGCTGCAGTGTCGCCCCCGCGAGCAGGCCTGGCAGCGTTGCACCCGCTGGGCCCTTCATCACCGTCAGCAGCCCCTCTAGGGGTGTCCCGGGCACTGGAGGAGGTGTGGGATGGCCCTCCTCCTGGTTCCTGCTTCTCACACAGACAACTCTGTCCCCCAAGGTCCTATCCTTCCCCAACTTCAGGCCCCACCTTCTTCCAGAAGGATCTCCGGCCACCTCCTCCTCATGACATCCTTTTCATTCAACAAACATTTACAGGCGCCTCCTCTAGGCTAGGCACCAAGACACCCAGGAGCAGGGCCCAGCCCCCTGACCTCAGAAACTCCCAGGTTTGTGGGGAGACAGGCATGGTTATGGTGGCGGCAAGCACCAGGGCTGTAGGGCAGGAGGAGGCATATCAGAGTCAAGCCGGGGAAGGGCCAGGGTGTGCCCAGTGGGGGTGAGTGCTGGCTATGATCAGGGAAGGGTGGTAGCAAGGGCCT
>SJXQ01002946.1:183807-196696 GCA_006408695.1 Aepyceros melampus | reverse complement strand
CAAACCCCCAACTCCAGGAAGAATGATTCTTACCAGCTCATCCACCTCTGTGTCATCTGCAGGTGGAGGCTTCGGCCGAGCCCTCCTGGCGGGATGCGGCTTCTTGCCTGGCCGGCGGCCTGGCCGTGCTGTAGGGGGGATGACGCCCTGCTTGCCCCGGACAGTTTTGCGCGGTCTCACTGAAATTAAACACATGTATTCAGAGAAGAACCAAGGATGAAGGGAGCATGCCCACGGAAGGGGTGATGCTCTGGATGAGCAGAGCGGTGACCCCCTCAGGTTGGCGGGGTGCGGGGCTTGTGCCGTCCGTTTCCCGCTCTCTGACCTCACAGGGTACATCAAGGGCAGCAGCAGCAGATGACAAATGGGTGGATATCTTTCACCAACTGCCCAAGACCTTTGAAGAGTCTCTTTAGAAAGCCAGTTCCTTCGGTACATGCACCCTCTGTCCCCACCCCATCCACAAGGAATGAGGGCTAGAAGGAGTCAATTGTAAACTGACTCACTCGGGAGACAAGGCCATTTGCTGATGGGTCTGCCTGGAACTCCTTCAGCCCAAGCTCAGCCTGAGAACGCATGTATTTACATGAGAGATGGAATCTGCGCGTGGAACAGATCCTGTCTCCTAATTCCCAGAGTTATCCTATACTCACCACCACAGTCTGCTCAGCGAAAAGCTGATACTTATGTGAAGTCTTCCTCACTGAATCCAACTTAAGGCTTTGATTTCTAAAAAGCACAGACAGTAGTAGGCCAGGCCACTTCCACCAGAGCCCTGCCCAGGACCTCCCAAGAGAGAAGAGCAACTACAAAGGCACAAGACTGCCTGTTTCTCAGTTTACAACAGGCGCTCAATGTCAAGAGTGGCCAGCATCTCTCAACATTTCCCCGAGAAACAAAGCTCTGTCAGGGTTAGCTCAAGGCTGCTCATCTAAGCAAACACTTTCCGGGAAAATGGGGAGGGGCTCTGGACCAGAGTCAGGGGCACACAGAGGCGGCGATGCAGAGAAGCAATGATCTGTGTTTGATTTCTACTTCTAGACTAAGAGGACACTTCACCAATACTCTTAGGTTTTCTAAGTTCTGGGACTAAGCGAGGAACAGAGTAAGAAGCTAATGCCAAGGATGAAACACAGGATACTCGGAACAGCCAGCAGCCCAGGGCTTTGAACTGCACTAGGGAACCACATCTTTGTGCCCTACAAGGCAGAGCAGGCAAGAGGCTCTGAAGCACCAAAACCTTCCTGGATCCTTTCAGTAGACGAGGTCCTAGAAACCTGGAGAGGGAACAAGTCCTTGGAAAGAGCAGTAACTTCAAAGTGAAAGGAAACCATTACTTGGAAAATAAACAAAATCAGTACACGGTTACATCCAGAATCCATTCACAGACAATGAAGTATCCAGATCATGACCTGGGCAGTCCTCGGCCGTCTCTGTGTAATGTAGGCTCACAGACTCCCAGTCTCCTTCCCTCAGATACCTGAAGTCCTGCCTTGTGAACAAACAAGAGGAGCCCTAGACGAATGAGAGGAACGCAGGTGTCCCAAACCAACCCCCTGCAGTGTCGGGGAGACGGAGATCAGGGGCACAAGCCCAGAGCCCTCAGGTTTCGGCAGCACTGATACAGTAAGGACTGGGTCTGGCATGCAAGCCCTCTCTCCCAGTGCCAAGTGTGATCGTAAACTGTTCCTCTCTTCAAAAGCTCATCAGAATCTTGTAGCTGTATTAACCTACAAAGAGAGGTGTATTTTGCAGGAAAGGCTGCCTGTTAAAAGGCTAGACTGTAGGACTTAATGGTTTAATGAATAAAAATGACCAACTCGCAAAGCCTCATGAAAAATGAACGTGAGCGAATGAGTCAACAAGGTGAGGGTAAGTGATGAGACCTTTTCCCTGCTGACATCTAGTGAGAAACAGATCTGAACTTCCTAACAACTATGCCCAAACCATGAGAACATCTCCTCTTTTAGACTAGCAAACCTGTAGCCCTACACACTACTGGGAAGAGAAATATCACTGTAATCAGAGAAAAAAAACTTCTCTCAAAGGAAACTGCAAAAGAGGCCAGAAGAACGCAAGGGACAGCAGTGGGCTGAGACCCTCATTACCGCAGCCCCACACAGAGGGGCTCAGAACCAGCAGACCTATCACAAACACACCTGGGGCCTGGAACTCCACGAAATCATGGACCAAGTGGCCTGGCCACAATTCGATGTTCTGAGACCAAGCCACCCAACCTCCTACTAGGCAGGTAGTTAACTGTCATCTTGAAAACCCATTTCAACTATGGCAGCAGAGTCAGCCCACTGCCACAATATGGAAAATGGCACGCTGGTGCTGGACATCTCTCGCCAACCCAGTCTTGCCAGGTCAGCTGAAAAGACAGTGAGGTTAACTACGAAAGCAAACAGAATACTCACGTCGCAAACCAGCCACCTCATAATCCTCCTCCTCCTCCTCCTCTTCTTCCTCTTCATTGCTCTCGTCATCTTCGCTGTCCTCAGAGGCAGACTCTTCAGTGTAATTCCTGTGGGAGAAAATACTTGGCCATGGATCCAGGCCAGAGTGGTCCAGAGACAGGTAAAGTCCCACATAAATCATGGCAACCTTTCCCTCTTCCCGGACTAGACAGATTTCATGATAAGGGGAGGGAGCCTGAATCGAGGCCAGGACACAGGAAGCACAATGAAAACCCAAGCTTTACCCACACGTCTCCTCTGCCAGGCCCCAAACACGGTGGCTGAAACATGAACGGCAATAGAAAACCAAGACTCAAATGCAACCCCACCCCTCAACACACAAAACCGTGCCTTTTGTCTCACAAAAACAGCCAGATAATATAACATTTCAGGTATAAAAGCTGTCCCCAATGCTGGGGAGGACTGAAAGGATAAACAGCCCAGACAGGTGTTACTCCACCTGGATGCCCCTTTCCAGGAGCTGAAACAGCTTGCAGATGACCGTAACATCAAAGCACTGGTAATCCCAGCTCAGAACAGCTGGTCCAAAGCCCCACCGATTCCAAGCGGTGGCCTCCCCTCTCTGAGTGTAGCTGGAATGGAGTGAGAAATAACGAGTAATGCTGTTAGGCAGGGCTGGGATCAAACAGCTCTGTCCTTTCAAAGAGACACCAAGCCAGAGCGCCTACATGCTGCTCTTTCACAACTTCAAATTTCAACGTGGAAAACAACGGTATTAACTTTGGCAAGTGCCAGGCGTCTCCTCTACAAGGCCCTGTGGCCGGCCTCATGGGTGAGGGTGAAGGGTAAAGCTCCACCTCTACTCTCAGGCAGGAACGACCCCAAGGAAGACAGCGAGCTGGGGAGAAACTGAACAAAAAGGCGAAATGCACCCATATTCCTCTTAACAGACATCAGAAGCCGAGCTGGAGCACAGAGGAGGAATAGTCAATCCTAAAGATGCTTCCAGAAAGCAGTGCAACTTTAAGGTAGATGGCGGGCAGTTTAGCCAGGTAGTTCTGGGGCCAGGGAATGTGCCTGCTGGGAAGAAAACACCAGAGGCAAGGATGCCTAAAACACAGTCTATAACAAGCACACAAGATGGGAACAAGGGTTCTTAAAATCATAAAGCTAGTACTGTGTAAGAAGAGTCTCAAAAGTTAGTCCAGGGACTTCATTCTAGAAGCAGTGGGAAGACCACAGTGTTTCAAGAGGATAGTGACGTAAGCAAACCTCTGTCTTTTGTAAACCATTCTGGTATCACCACAAAGCTGGAAGGAGAAGAGGGAGGAAAATATGAGGTCGAGTTGAGAAGTCCCTGGAGGAGGCCAGATGAGCGATGCAAGAGGGCTGTATGACAGCAGAAGGCTGACTTGCAGACATCTAGACACTGAACTGATAACATTTGGCAATACAGAGACAGGGGAGAGGAAGATGTTCAAGCTGACACCAAAATTCTAACCACGCTAAGGAAGGAAAAGAGTAGGCACAGGTAAGGAAAGTAATGAGTTTCATGATTTTTAGCAGCGGGTGGCTGCAGAAGTCATCAGAAATTAAGAAGTGGGCAAAGTGGAAGTAAAAGACAGAGGGAGATATGTTATTTGAAACGAAGGGATGACCAAGAAAATATAAAACAGGCTGGTCAACAATGAGCTAAAATTAAATCAGAGCCCTCTGAGCACCACTCCCTCACCCACTGTAGTACCTTAAATAAGGGGGCTCGGCACACAAAAGATGAACTTAGAGCTCCCCAGCATCATTCAGTTTGAATAACTGAAGTTCAAGTACAACAGCTACTTATCAATTTATTTGTTTTTAAAAGAAGAAGAAATTCTCACCTGCCACGGGAGTTGCGCCTGGCAGTAGCAGGCTGGCAAGCTGGGCACTGCCACTCACCATCTGGTACTTCATAGAGGGCCGGCCTCAGACAGAACAGGTGGAAGGCTTTATTACACTCGTCACATAAGATCAGCTTGTCATCCTCACCTGCAAGAAGATAAACATGTACAGCATGTCGGGAGCACGGCCACAGTCAGTGACTTGTAAGGAGCTGCCAGCCTCAATCAACCCCACAGAAGAAAAAACTTCCCAGTGCAGTGCGACCCCATTTTAAAGAGCGCAGTCATCTTCTGAAAACAAATGCAGTATTAACTAGACTACAGGTAATTTAGGGTTTGGCGCTTCTAACTTACATCCCCAAATCGACTCAGGGCCAGACGAGACGGTTAATATTCACTAGGAGGCAGCAGAAACTCAAGCACCAGCAGGAGAGTTCCCTGCCCTTCTCCCACTAAGGAATGAACCCCTGACAAAGTGTACCTTTCTGCCCTCCTTCCTCTGCCCCAACCAGACAAATGCGTCCCATTTCATATCTATTATGGTTTGGTTTCCTTACATTTGAAAATACACCAAACCAATTTAAATGATCGGTTGCCCTCTCCAACCTTCAGTTTTTAGAGCAACTAAATGACTTTAGAGAGGTCTTTTCATCCTTGGAAAGTATAGCCTAACCTGTCACACAACAGCTTTAGACACTGAGAAGTCAATCACTGAGGGGCTTTTAGAACATAATGGGGCTCCTAAAAGCTCCAGCATTAAACAGTCCCACATGTTTCCTTCTATAGGATTCCAAAATAGAAAGTCCAAACTTCCTTCTTCTAGCATCTAAATACTGCCCTCTACTGGCAGCATCACAGCACCACAGATGAGTAAAATTCAGAGATTTTAAATTTGGGTTAAACTAATTTTGCCCCCTAGAGAAAACTTAAAGCTTGGCAAGATCAACTGTTCTTATTTTATACTCAAAACTGAGGCACAAGGGCCTGCTCTGATTTGTGGGCATACGACTTTAAAGACCAGCATTTTATGGACTCTCAGAAGGTGAAATCTGTCCCCCTACATCTAAAAGCTGTGTGGACAGAACTCTCTAGGGGAGAAAAGAACTTGGAAATGGAAGCCCAAGTGCCTAATATACTCAGATAAGCCACTCTGACTTAAATATACCTTTCTTTCGACAAACTTTGCATCGAGCATTTTCAGCTGACATATCCCATTTGATACAGGCATCAAGCATCCCAAGTAGAACATGCATTCTGGAAAAAGTCTGAGCCTCGCGGATAGCTGTCTTCCATTTTTCCAGAGCAGATGCGACCTAAACAGAGACCAAAGCAGGCCAGCGTTACTATAATGACCGCAAAGACACAGAATGTGGACCTTTCACATAATATCGACAGAGTATACACCGAGAGAAGAATAGTACTAGGTAAAGATATGAGAGAATCCTGAGTATACTCACCTTCTAGAGCCCCTCTGGTCTAACCCATTCATCTTACAGAAGAAACCAAGGCCTTAAAGGGTGCAAAAGAGCTGCCAAAGGGCACACAAAGAATTTGGTGGCGGGGGTGGCCGGGGGAAGGCGAGTGACTGGAGACAAGTCTCTTCTAGTGAAATCGACTTAAAGATTCAGTGTCATTTAAAAGCAGAAACACTATACTGTGTAAATAATGCTAGTATGCAGCAATGTCATGGAGCTAACAAAACTGTGGTCAATAAGAGTATCAGTTTCTGCACTAATATGTGCCCCAATCCCAGATAACAGGGCCTAGAAATACTAGCGATATGAGTCGTTCTACAGCCCTTAAAGTGTGAGGCGCAGATATGTGGCATTTCCCTTGACTTGCCACCCGCTTCTAACTGAACTGACAAGTGTGACGTGCTGGAGGCTGGCCTGGTTTCATTCTGGGCAGTTACTCGCAGCATAACCCACACTGTCTCCCGCCATCACCAGAAAGTGGAAATTAATTTAGAATTAGCAAAAGGGTTGTGAAGGAGAAAAATACAATTAAGAATTTTCAACCCTCTCAATAAAACACACATTCTGAGGTGGAACAAAAACACCGTTTTAGAATAACTCATGTATTTGTATTGCTGTTTTATTAACTGAAAGGCGATTTTTTTTGAGGACACTTTCAAAGCACTTAGAAACCCTAAATGATTAAATGGCATGATAGAGGGCATCATCCTCAACAATCAGACAACACAGGAGCTGGACAAGGTGACGCTTCAGCAGTCCACCAGGAGCCGAGAGCCTCGCGGAGGTCATCCTGCTGTCAGTCATGACTGAACCAAAGGCAGACATGCCGGCTACTTATACAGCCTGGCTAGCTCCAGCTGACCGACACCACCCCTGCTGGGTTTTACTGTCCTGTCCTAAGCAAAAGGGCCTATTTTAAGTAATAGTCTCCCTCCTGTAAGAAAGGCCATATGGCCTTTTCATGGAAGGCCACAAGCTTAAAACAAAGCTGCCGAGGGAAAAAGACAGTTGAGCTACTTCTGCAACCTTGGTGTGGAGGAGGACGGAAAGGGAACAAAGGCTGTCTTTTTCTTACAGAAACCAAGAGCCTTGTGTGTGTAAGTTTATGAACAACAAGGGTAAGTAACACAAACACACCAAAAATATCTATTTAAGAGGCTGCTCAAGTTCTAGTGAAAAATGACTCATTCCTTACTCCAACTTGCAGTGCAGATATTTCAACATCTGCCTCTGAAATACAATTTCCTTCCTTCCCTTTTCAGAGTGCCTCAGCAGGATGTAAGATATACAATCACAGCCGCCTCTCTGGTCTTCAACCCTAATGTAATGAGAGCTTACGTGCGGTACCAGAGAGTCTCCTACTGTAGTAAAACTTAAATCTTCTTCATTAATGGAATATAAATTTAAGAATTTTAGGTTCAGTTCCTAAAAGAGTGTTATTGAAAACAGCCAGGGGAACAGCTAAAATGGGTTTTGGTGTCCTCTAGTGGTCAGATGGACACAAGTCTGAATGAACTCCGGGAGTTGGCGATGGACAGGGAGGCCTGGCGTGCTGCGATTCATGGGGTCACATAGAGTCGGACATGACTGAGCGACTGAACTGAACTGAGTGGTCAGATGGACACAAGTTATCAACATTTAAAAACATTTCCTATAAATTACAAAATCTGAGCACCTAGCATATGTGGCTTCATTAAAACAAACAAACCAAAACACTGGAAGAGACCTTGAGAATAAGCTTATTTAAACCTCATTTTAAAAACAGACTTGAGATATATATTAATAAGTTCTCTCTATTAAACATATAGTCAATGGCTTTTCACATATTTGCAGAGGTTTACAACTATCAACACAATCTTAATTTTAGAACATTTTTATCACCCAAGAAAGACTCGCCCATTTCCTATCCTTACCCTAACCTAACCCACAATTCCCTACCCTATCCCACCACTTCCTCAGTCTGAGGCAACCACAATCTTCCTCTGCTTTACAGATTGAACTATTCTGACATTTCACAAAACATGTGGCCTTTTGTGACTGGCTTCTTTAATTGAGCATGTTTTCTAGCTTCATCCACATCCCAGCATGTAACAGTACTTCATTCTACTTAAATTGCGGAGTAACACATCCATGTTGTTTATCCATTCATCAGCTGGCAAACACTTGGATTGCTTCCACTTTTTGATTATTCTGAGTAAGACTGCTATGAATGTTTGTGCACATTTGTATAAATGTTCATTTTTTATTTTTCGTGAAAAGAAAGTTTGCCCAAGATCTCAGCAATCTGCGCCAGGTCTCCTGATCCCCAATCCGGTGCTGCTGGCATTTATACATTAGCTCCTATTTTATCCACTGTGTTATTCATCCAGACCAGCCTTGTCTCAAGTTTAGTTCAGTTCAGCCGCTCAGTCTATCTGACTCTTTGCGACCCCAGGGACTGCAGCATGCCAGGCTTCCATGTCCATCGCCAACTCCTGGAGCTTGCTCAAACTCATGTCCAATGAGTTAGTGATGCCAACCAACCATCTCATCCTCTGTCGTCCCCTTTGCCTCCTGCCTTCAATCTTTCCCAGCATCAGGGTCTTTTCCAATGACTCAGTTCTTTGCATCAGGTGGCCAAAGTACTGGAGTTTCAGCTTCAGCATCAGTCCTTCCAATGAACATTCAGGACTGATGTCCTTTAGGATTGACTGGTTGGATTTCCTTGCAGTCCAAGGGACTCGCAAGAGTCTTCTCCAACATCACAGTTCAAAAGCATCAATTCTTTGGCGCTCAGTTTTCTTTACAGTCCAACTCTCATATCCATACATGACTACTAGAAAAACCATAGCCTTGACTAGATGGACCTTTGGTGGCATCAAAGGCCTTGTCTCCAACCAGCCTCTAATTTCAAGAACAAAAACAACTGGCACTCAACATTTTAAAGAACACCTTAGTCTCCTCCCATTGCACAAAATTCCAAACAGTCTAGAACATTGAAAAAAAGAAAAAACCACATTATCCAAGATTTAAAAACAGACTAACAGCAGCTAGATAAAATTTTTACAGTCAACACAGTACCATCAAGTAAATCCTCTGTCTTGCAGTACTGCTAGGAAGCCAGACACACCACTCTGATGAAGAAATCAAATTCTCCAACATATTTAAATCAAGTTGGGCCCTAGTTAGAAACAGCAGAAGTGTATTTAACAAAATTAAGGGGAAGGCAGCTTATGGGCAAGCCACTATTAACTCCCTTTACCTAACACTAAAAAGACAACATATTTTGACAAGAATATAATGAGTCATCAGACCATATTCTTCCATAAAAGAATGTTTATAATGAAAAAACAGATAACTGGCTTGTCAAGACAAATGCATCCAAAGTAAACAGAGCCTAACAGAACCCAGGATTTCGCCCAACTATAAAACATCTTTCCCAATGAATGCAAGAAATGTAATAAACATTAAATAATTGAAATAATTGACTACCACATGAAGGGATTTAAGAGATAATCTACTTTCACAAATAAGGAAACTGAAGCACAGATTAGCAACTGACATTAGCTCAATGCAACAGCCTAGTGCCAGCTGAAAAACCCTGGCCCATGCTAAGTGGAAACCTTCAAAGCAAAGGACAGTGGAAAATTTCAGAGCTGTGGCAAGGCTGACCTTCGGTGGGGAACTGCAGGGCATAATGCCATTTTAATGGAGAACATTGTTGAACTACTTAGTCGGCAACCTAATTGATTTTCCAAGAAACTCCTCCATGTTTTCCATTTGTGTGTTATGTGTCTGGGCCCCAAGGTTAAAAAAAGTGCTCATATTTTCCTCCCAACCAAGCTAAGAATCG
The DNA here is from genome assembly GCA_006408695.1 of Aepyceros melampus. NCBI lineage: Eukaryota > Metazoa > Chordata > Mammalia > Artiodactyla > Bovidae > Aepyceros > Aepyceros melampus. The sequence continues at coordinate 187,092 of SJXQ01002946.1, read as the reverse complement.
TCTCATATGACAAACTGAAAAGAGGTTACTTCACTATGGGGTTGAATACTAAAAAGGAACTTAATGAGAACCCTATATAGCTACTAGTTCCCAATGAGAAGAAAATATGAGTAAAGGAATGGCAAGGAAAGATCACATCAAGGAGGAGACTGTTCTGAATAGAACTAGGTAAAAAACAAAACCTATGAAGCATTCAGCAACGCTGAAAGTACGCCTAATGAGAAGAGATTTAGCAAAGGAGAATATGAACTGTCTGATGTCTTATTTCACCTAGAGGTTACCTGGATGCTGTATTCCTGTAAGACAATGACATGTGTGTGAAAGCTGCGTCTATGTCATGAATTAATAGTTAAAAAGTTTATCTAACCTAGTTCACTTTATCTAGTTCTCTGCTCACCTCTCACCTAAAATGTTTCTTGTATCATATATCACTCTCGGTCTTAGGAAACTTGGGGGGAGCATGACAACTGTGTACAACTCCCAGAGGAGCTTCAGAGAGCAAATGCATTCCAGGTCAACTCAGAGGATGAAACAAGGACCAGTGTCAGTGATGAGATGCAACTCCAGCTCAGATTAACACTGAACCCACCCCTCTCCAAGGCCTAATTAATTTCTGCTTGTTCTTAAAATCCAGCTAATAGGTTCTCTCCTTGGGCAAGTGTTAAGTGGCCCCTGGATCCCTCATAGGTGAGTCAAGGCCTGGCCTTCCTCCACGTCTGCCACACTGCTCTAAGCATCTCTCACACAGCTCTTGAGGACAAGGTCTTCTGGCTTCTGCATATCACCAAAACCCCCAGACTGTGCAGAGTGACCGGCAGAGGCAAGCCAGTCCCAGCCGTTATCCAGTGGAATACTTTCCCTTGTTTTCACTTTTCTCCCTCCCCTCCTCTCTCCCTGCCACTTGCTTCAAGCTTGGTCAAGAAGACAATCTTCCCTGATAGAGGAGGACCTTTCTTTGCCCAGTGTGCACAAGTAGTTGTGTTCCCTGAACAGAGCCTCCAAACAAGCTCTAAAGGCCCACAGCAGCATTACTCACAGTAGTCAAAAGGTAGAAGTGACTTAAGCGTCCACTGATGGACCGATAAGCACAATGCGGTCTATACACACAATGAAATTACTCAGTCTTATAAAAAGAAGGAAATTCTGGCACATGTTACAATGCAGATACCTTTGAAGAAGTTAAACCAGTCAGAAAAGGACAAATATTGTATGATTCCACTTATATGAGATACCTAGAGTACTCAAATTCATAGACAGAAAGAAAATGATTGCTGCCAGGGACTTGGGGGAAGGATGAAGTGGGTAGCTTAGTGTTCAATGGGCAGTTTCAGTTTGGGAAGATAAAAAAAATTCTGGGGACAGATGGTGGTAATAGTTGCAGAACAATGTGAATGTACTTAATGACAGATTACGTGTGAAAATGGCAAAGTTGTTCATTGTGTATATTTTACAATTTAAAAGAATTTGCTGCATTGGCTCAGAGGTTAAAGCTTCTGCCTCCGATGCGGGAGACCTGGGTTCGAGCCCTGCGTCGGGAAGATCCCCTGGAGAAGGCAATGGCAATCCACTCCAGTATTCTTGCCTGGAGAATCCCATGGACGGAGAAGCCTAGTAGGTTACAGTCCACGGGGTCGCAAAGAGTCGGCACGACTGAGCGACTTCACCTTCACCTTACAATTTAAAAAACATTAAAAACCATCAAAAAAGGGCTCCCCAAATGGCTCAATGGTAAAGAGTCCATTTGCCAATGCAGGAGACACAGAAGATATGAGTTTGATCTCTGGGTCAGGAAGGTCCCCTGGAGGAGGAAATTGCTTGGGAAATCCCATGGACAGAGGAGCCTGGAAGGCTGCAGTCCATGAGGTCGCAGAGAGTCAGACACGACTGAGCACACACACAAACACCTTTTTAAAAAAGGACTTTGCTTTGGTAAAGGTGAAAGGTGTGTGTGTCTGGGGGTTGGGGGCGTCTAACACCGTATCCAGCACTGTAGGCAGGGCTGTGCTTCACAGACCAGTTTGAAAACAACATTTGGAGAAAGGGATAAAGATCAGACACTGGCTCTGGGAACAGTGCTTATGCAGCTATAAAGCACAGGGTTAGATCATTTTAACAGCAGATTACATACTTCTACAGTCATAAAACAACATCTTCATTAGCTACAATACCTTTGCTTCCTCTGCCATTTTTTTCTCTTCATCCACCTCTTCAGTCTTGGCTGAATCTTCACTTTGGAGTTTTCTTCTCTTCTGCTTGGGAGCCATGAAGCCTTGGAGAAACTTCTTTATGACACTGGCTTGAAGGGCAATCACACATTCACCAAAATCCTTCAGTTTCTCTAGTGAGATCACCTACAGAAAACGATTTCAAGACTAGACTTGAGTAAAAGGCCAAGAGAAAGATGAAAGCAGTCTATCCTCAATTAAATTCAAATCAACCTAAACCGAAACTGGTCACTGTACATTAATTTAACTGGGTGCCTCAGTACTTGTATTGCTTTCAAATACATTTGAAAGCAGCCAGACTACTCGGACATCCCTGATGAAGGGACCCATGAGATGCTGAAGGAAGGACCCTTCGCTCTACTGAAGGAAGTTGCTGAGCTCATTCGTGCACTCAGCAACTGAGTGCCTACTAAGTACAAATGACAGTCTCAAGGCAAAGCAAACAGAAGCAAAGTAAAAACTTACCAGCCTACTAGCTTACAAACTATAAGCCACTAATACATTTTAGATGACGATCTCATTGAAGCCTCACATTGATTTTATGAATAGAGAAATAGAAGCTAGATCACTTTGATCCAAATTATGTTCTACCTTCTCAGTCACACACTAGATGCTAATTTAAAAGTACCCTCTTATAACTACAAAGAGAATTAAAATACGGTCCATTGGAGAAGGGACTGGCAAACCACTCCAGTCTTCTTGTCTTGAGAACTCCATGAACAGTATGAAAAGAAAAGAATGATGATAATCCAGTGTTAGCAAGGTATGGGTCTGGGTTTGGCACAAAGTAGGCAACGGATAAGTACTTGCTAAATAAAAAAGCAATTACAATATTTGAAACTGGCAGAGTCCTTTTGGTTGAATAATTCTTATTAAAAACAAATTTGAACAATAAATATGTTTCGATCCTTTTTCCCAGGGAATGTACCAAGAACTCATAACAGAGCTAATGAAAAAAAATGTTACATATATAAGATGATATATGATTTGCTGATTCAAATAGCAAAGAAAAAAACAGAAGCCTGACAATAAAATATTTACCATATCAACTCCATGGCTT
>SJXQ01002946.1:139593-183186 GCA_006408695.1 Aepyceros melampus | reverse complement strand
AACTGCTCATAAAAATCATATAACTGTTAACACATATAATGCATATGAACAATTTGAAAAGACTCACAAATATTGATGTTTGGAATTATGTGGAATTCATTATTAAAAATTAGCCTGTCAGGCTCCTCTGTCCATGAAATTCTCCAGGCAAGAATACTGGAGTGGGTAGCAATGCCCTTCTCGAAGAGATCTTCCCAACCCAGGGAGGGAACCCGGGTCTCCTGCATTACAGGCAGATTGTTTACCATCTGAGCCACCAGGGAAGCCCCATAGTAATAACTGATGGACAGTGTTTTCCAATCTTTTCTCCAGCTTTGATACCTAAACTTATCTAATGTGAGACACGGTGTCTCTTGAACTGGGTCACCTATAACACTTTAGGGTCCTTCTGAGCAGTAAGTGACAGAACAATAAATGTACCTTCACTGAAATTACCTGTTTAATAGCATGAGTGTTGCCCAACACAAGATTTACTCCACTGAGTTGATCAGGTTAGAGAATGGACAAAAGCAGGATACACAAACGTTTCCTACCTTAATACCACAGGCATCACATGGGAATGGACAGGTTAAATAATGTTATGACTATGACTTCAGGACTAGTTTTCTTTCTACTTAACAGAAAAGCTCTTTTTTAACAAAGGTTCTGAGCCAACTATAAGATTTTTCTGGAAGCCAGCAGATGATGAAAAGGAAAAAATACTGTATGTACACAGAGAACTTAGGATTCCACATGTGTCTTTCAAAATAAACATATGATCCCCAGGGTCATCTAGGGAAGCCAAGAAGAGTATCAGGGAACAATTCCAAATTAACAGACTTCAAGGGTATTTTCCTGATGGTCTTACCCGAGCTTCAAATTCTGAGGTTTCTTCCACATAACCAAGTCCTCCCTTCTGTAATCTTGTTGCAACTTCAATGAGATCACTCCGAAGAAAGTTTAAGAGCTCCTGGTTCCCATCACAGGATTTTAGACCTAAATTTGGCTTCCGGGCCAGATGAATAGAATGAATAATGTCCTGGACCTAGAAAAGTTGAGGGAAAGAGGAGGAGGAATAAAGGAACTTAAAGAATGATCTACAGATTCCAATGACTTGAATGACATGTTTTATTATTTCTACAAGACTGATTTAGATCTTTTTAGCTCTGCTTTTTAATAATCTGTTTCTTATACAAATCTCAAATTTCTTTTTCTTGACTCTTTTTAAAAACACACTGATTGTATTCTGCATATGGTAATTCCAGTATCTTGTTTCTTTACCTAGCTCTCATTCATGATACCTTATTTGTGTGGGGTTTTTTTTAACTTTTTTTTTTACCATGAGTTTCTTGGAATTGTATCTGTGGAAATTCTTTGAGGCCTGGTTTGAAGCTGTGCTCCTCCAGAGAGAACGTTCATTTGTATACTCTCAATTCCCCCCATCCTTCATCCCCTGGCAACTACTAATCTATTTTCTGACTATTAACTCGCCTACTGTGGATGTCTCACGTAAGTGAAATCGCACACTGCATGGCCTTTCATGTCTGGCTTCTGTGACTAAGCACGATGTCCACCTACGTGGCAGCGTGTTTCAGCACTTGGCTCCACACCACACTTGCTTTATCATCAGGTGATGAAACTAAGGCTGTTTTCATTTTCTGGCTATTTTGGATACTGGCAGAATACTTCTGAATACCAACCGATGCGGAGCGGTGTTTACAAGGCTGCCCAACTCCAGTGAAGCTCTCAGCCTGGTATGTGGCATGTTAGTGAAAAACCCTGCTACCCTGTATCCACATGCTTTAATAGCATAATTTTCCAAATAATTATGAAGTGTCAAGAAAATATCAAACAACAAGAACATAAGAGGGTAACAGGCTTTTAAAATTTTACTTAAGCTTTTATGGCTAAACCACGCCCCCAAGGTATGTATAATATCTAATGCAGAAAAGAAGATGTGATGAGCAAGATGAAAACCCTTACCTCTTCTCTAGTCTCTCTTTAAGCTGACTTTCTCTTATTCCCTGAGGGTGAAGGCAATTTAGCAACTCATCCAGTTCTTTCTACTATCACATAAAAACCTGCAGGGGCCAAAAAAAAACCTTGTTAACTCTGTGTGTGTGGCAGGGGGTGGGGGAATCAAACACTGTGGTGGTGGGAGTGGGAAAGCAGAATTCCAACCTTGCTCAGAAGCAGAACAATTTACTGTTGCCATAAGACCTAACGCTAACTTTATCCCAGGACACTGGAGCCAATGTTTCCGCTAAAATGTGATGAGACAAGTATACAAATTCACGAAGTTCACTCTTGTCCCGACCCCTTTAAAGAGGAAACTTATATCCAAAACCAAAGGTGAGTACAACCAAAGCAGCTGATGCGATCACAAAGTAGAAGGGACCCTCTCCAAAACCTAGTTCCCAGCTTAAAGCAGAATAGGCACCCAGGAAGATTAAGGGCTGTATTTATAATTATTTACTCTTTAATAAAGATGAAAATCCTGCTCTATTCCCAAGCAGACTGAAAGGCATTTTCAATGCTATATAAGATCTAACCTATAATATATTTACAACAGAAAAATAAATTCTAGACCTTAAAGCAAACAAATATATTCTTATAAAAAAAAATCAAGTCTGCTTTTAAACCAATGAACTTACATATCCAGGAAATCAGAGTCACACAAAATGCTCTCAGTAGTGAATAACTAACTCACTGGTGTCACTGTATCAAATATTTTCTTAACACTGAAAGCAAAAAAGAAAGAGCAACCAGATGAATGCTCACATTACCATAGATTCTGTCCTTGTTTGGGTACAGTGGTCTCGACAGCGATTTCTGTTGCTGGGCCGTGGTGCGTGTTCATGCTTACATTTTTGCCTAGGTTTGCTTTCTTATCTAAGAAAAATGTATACGTTAGGCTGAACACAGCAAGTAACTCCATTCCTAGTCTAAGCAGTACACAGACACTGTCTATTGAATATATCCACATGTACAACAGATGCTAATTTCTCTTAAACATCTTACAGACAAAACAGTATCTGAAATAGTTGCTCTCTAGACAGCTGAACAGTTGTACAGGTCAAAGTTTAAAGTATCACAAGTTACAATGGAGAGAGACGACTATATATCTCAGGGCACATAAATAATCTGCTCCTAGTCCATGACGATGTTTGGCACAAAGGTATCTATGGTGATGTAGACACAACTATATAAACTACTACAAGTTTAGCCCTGGAAGTGGCTGCAAATGTCAAATAGGACGAACTTTTTTGTAAACCAGCTCCTGTACCCGAATATATGACATTACTAGATAGACCTAAAGCCAGTATTTGAGGCTTTACCTAATCCTACAATTGATTCTCCCCCCTGTTCCCGTTCTCCCGCTTTAACCTGCACATCTTCCCTGCAACATTAACATGTAACCTTGTGCTTTTCCATCAGGGAGTTCTGAAGAAACCCTTTCATGCTGAAACTAGACAACAGGAAGGAACAACATCCACCAGGATGCTCTAGAAGTGAAGAAATATGGATGACAACCTCCTCTCAGGAGAAACTGTAACTGTGGGACTGGATTTCTAAAAATAGCCATTAATTTTCTGAGACACATAATGAAACCACAGTCCGTCATCCCACTGGAATTACTCTCAAGTCTGAAGATCCTCACTTCACACCTGCTGCTCTCACCTGGATATTTACAAAGTCTACCCAAACTAGATTTTTCTACTAACAGCCACATTTGGACACACAACATAATTCAACATGAAAAACACCTTAAATTCGAAGTTTAGGGATATACATTAATTTCATTATTTAACAATTTTCTGAGTTTAAAATCTGGATTATGAGTTTCTCTAAAATGAAAGAAAACACTTTTTAAGGAGCAATTTTCATTAGGTTATTATAAAGTACAACTGGAAAGAAGCTTCTGGATCATCTGATGCAATGGTTCTCAACAGAAACCCAGGCTGCCTCTTAGGGGACATCTGGCAATATCTGGTGGCATGTGGTTGTCACTAACGGCTCCAATGGGCAGAAGTCAGGGATGCTGCTCAACAACCTACAACGCATAGGACAACCTCCTGCTACAAAGAATTATCTGGCCCCAAATGTCACAACAGTGACACTGAGAAAATCTGATCTAACCATCTGGTATTTTTAAATTTAAAGTTTTTCTTTTAATTTCTTTCTTAGGAAAAAAAAAAGAATTACCTTAATTCCAGCCTTTGAAGTACCTACAAAGATACTCCCAAGGGACAAAGTTTGAAAACTACCTGTATAAATATAATACCCAAATATCCTAATACTCAAGTTTTACAAAGCTAGTAATCAAATGTTAAGTTTTCTTCCTTTTTTTAGGCATTTCACATCTTACAACCTCACTCAAATAATTCTACCTAAGAAGATGATAAAAGAAATTTACCAAGTGAAAAAAAGTGACAGAAGACAGACAGTCTTGAGCAGGATAAATAACTAATAGATATACATACTCCGGGGACAGTAGTCCTCATCAGGAGAGTCTGCGTGGTCTTTCCGGTGATGGCTGAATCGGTAGTCAATGCTGTCATGGACCCAGCCTTTCTCAATGAACAAACCTGGAACTTCATCTGAGAAAAGCCAGTATCTACAAATCACAACCACATGTTAATATAATAATAAAACACCGTGAGCACAGGGTAACTTCCTTGCTGAGCAAGATGATTACAGAAATGTCACTGAACACCGAGCAGATACAAGTTTTAAAGTACAGCATACTAAAATTTGAGGAATTTGAGATTCACTTCCTATCCATAATTTTTATAATTACTACTATTTCTCTGCTTTAGGTTCCCCATGATGTATGCAGTTAAAATATCTTACTATTTATAAAGACTTCTATTAGGATTACATTTCTCCTACCACAATTTAAGCTTCCTATCTGTTGAGTCTTCAAGGACAAGGTCATGTCTTATCTAAATTCATAACCCTAGCAGTTGGCACAGTAATATACAACTAAATGTGCGATGAGCAATTCTGTGTCCAATATCCACAAACGGGGAAGCCTGTCTGCTTAATACTAATCTTAATACTAACTAGCAACACTGTAACAGCCCTGCTGCTGCTGCTAAGTCGCTTCAGTCGTGTCCGACTCTGTGCGCCCCATAGACAGCAGCCCACCAGGCTCCGGCATCCATGGGATTCTCCAGGCAAGAGCACTGGAGTGGGCTGCCATTTCCTTCTCCAATGCATGAAAGTGAAAAGTGAAAGTGAAGTCACTCAGTCGTGTCCGACTCTTAGTGACCCCATGGACTACAGCCCACCAGGCTCCTCCGTCCATGGGCTTTTCCAGCCAAGAGTACTGGAATAGGGTGCCATTGCCTTCTCCAATAACAACCCTAAGAGATGATAAAAACTGAACTGAACAGCTAACCTGTTATGGTTTCGATCTGTACCAATTGGAGTCCTCCGCATGACTAGTTTTGCCTTGGCAATTCCTTCCTGGAAAGCCTTCTCAGCAGCTGCTTTGTGTTTTCGTATTCGTTCTTCTTCAGCTTCACGTTCTAGTTTCACTGTTGAAGGTAAAAAGAAGTAATAACTAGTGAATCTTACAAATTTAAATAAGGAGTGAAAAATGCCTGGTATAAAGTATTATTCATCAAACCTTCATTTCCTTCTCTTTATTCTGACCTGTTGTGAAGAAATAACATGTAAGGCACCAATTTCTATCTGGTCCTTCTATGGTCTTTGAATTTCGGTGACGTCTCAGCCATCAACTCAGCGTAAAATCTGTTTTCTCCCAAACTTAATGTCTTATTTATTTTATAATAAATTAATTTTATTTTATTGACAATTAACTTTAAATGTAACCTTAAAACAGTCCTCAAGTGGAATTAACTGAAACATTTTCTGTCAGGACTAGCCACAGGGTCCTCAAAATGATTAGGATGAATAAGACCAGAATAGTTATTTCAAAACAGAACGTGTATCAGTGCTGAGGAATTCAGAAAAAAAGAACCAAGAAAGCAAGAGCAGGGAAGCATTGGCAGATAATAGCAATTACTGCCTACTTAATACAATTTATCACGTTATTCAGCAAGTTAACACTGTCAATGATGAAAAACTGTTTTAATCCATTTATTTGTGGTCATTCCTAAGTTTATTCTTATCTAGATAGAAATCCCCTCAACAAAGAAACCAGCCCAGGAATTTTGCCTTTTAAGTTTTTCCACAACTGTCACAAATTTTGATACTGTAAATAAAGGGCACTGCTATTTACAATGCCAGAAATATTACTGCTCTACTGATTGTAACACCTACAATGTAGCAAGAAACTGGAAAATCCATCAGTCTAGAGATGTTACTTTAAATAATTAAGGCAAATTTCACCTATTTAAAACCAATACAGGGAAATTCCTAGGAGATGCAGCAGTTAGGACTTGGCACTTTCACTGCCATGGCTCTAGATATATATGCCCGTGAAAAATGAAAACATATGTTCCCACAAAAACTTGTACAGCAATGCCTGTAGCCAGAAGAGTAAAACAAATGTCCATCAACTGATAAACGAAGAAACAAAATGAGGCATATCCGAACAGTGGGACAATATCTAACCATAAAAAGGAATTAAGTGTTGAAACATGCTACAACCTGAACCTTGAAACCAGTTAAGTGAAAGAAGCCAGTCACAAGAGACCACATATACAACTCCACTGATATGATGTGACAGAACAGGCAAACACAGAGACACAGCCATGCAAGCTGACTGCTTAGGACTGGGTGGGATGGGATCATGGTAACTAAAGGGCATGAGGTATTTTTCTGAGGTGATGAAAGTGTTCTAAAATAGATTGTGATAAAAACTAAAAATATCTGTGAATATATTAAGACAATGAACTGTACAATAAACATAGATGAGATGTATAGTTGTGAATTATTTTTTAATAAAGCTATTTGTTTTTTTTTTAAAGTTCAGACTTAACGGTGCTAGAAAGCCCCTGGTTTTTATTTCCTTACATCTTAATAAAGCAAAGATTAATATCTGAGGTGGTGACTAAGCTGAGGGCTTCAAATACCTTGTCATTCAATTGTTACAGCAATCTTGAGCATATAAGGATACGCAACTTGCTCAAAGAACTACAGCTAAGTCAGAGGTGGGGTTTAAACTCAGGTTGGCCCATTCCCAAGTCATACGTTGCTTCCAGATGTCTCCTTGTGGATTTGGTCCTTCACTAGAGCCAGAAAAGATGCCACCATCACACTAATCCAAGTCAAACTATGCCTGTCAACCGGCATGCCTGGCTGAACACTCTTGCAAGATCCTTACTCACAGAGGAGGATCTGGGTTATCACATACAAAAATAACTGAGCAGCTGTGACACACGGAGACACTACCATGACACTCTAGTGACTTCTGTCTTTCCACAAGATTTTACCTTTCATTTCTCTCTCCTGAATCTCTCGCTCCTTCTTAGCCTGAATGGCAAGTAGTCGTCTGCTCTTCACAGCACTGATCATGTCTTCAGCTTCCGTATCTACTTGGGGCTCAAACTTCACGGCTTCTTTTTTCCTGTCAGCCTTGCCTAGCCCATTCTCCTCTTTTCCATTTTCTTTGTTCCGGGCTTCCATTTCTTTCCGCTTCTGCTTCTCTGCTCTCTTCTTATCATTCTCTTCCTTCAGCACAGCGAGCCGCTCTTTCCATAGCTCTGCAGACATCTGCTGCCTGGTCTCCATGTGATCCTGCACGGAATACGTCATGAGAATCCGGTGGCAGAGGGCTGTCAAGATCTGCAGTTTCTCTTCTGATGTGAGTTCAAAAAATTCAGAGGTCTCCAGCTTTTCTAGGAACTCATCTTGGACTTCATTGTCCTCGAATGACGCAGAGTCTTTATTGTCGTCGGCGTCTGAGCCCTCACTCTCTTCCTGAACGTCAGATCTGCGCAAGCAGAGCCGAACCAGCTCTGACACAGAATGCAGGGTCAGAGGGATTTCCGACAGCTTCATTCCCAGCTCACCATAGTCTTCTGCTATTTCGTCTTGTAACAAGGTCTGCAGGAGGATGACCAACACTCTATTCAAGTATAAAAAGCCACCCTTCTCTGCACTCAAGGCTTCCATGAGGGAGACAGCAGTGATGGGATACTGGGCATCTGGTAGAAGTAACCCGGAGTAACAGCTCAAGAACTCCACCACCATGGCCACGTCCCCAAAGAGTGTGTTGGGCAGCCCTCGGGGGTATCTACCAATTTAAATGTTGGAAGGGTTTTGCCAGCTAACTCTTGGTCCTCATACCGCTTCTGTTTCTCTAGTCTTTCGAGCATTTCTTTCTCCCTCCGCTCCTTGGCTTTCTCCTTCAACTTCTCTTTCAGCTCCTCTCGTTTCTTTTTCAGATACTCTTTGCGCTGCTCTTCAGACATAGAAGCCCACCTCTTTTTGTGCTCTAGAAGCTCGAAGCGTTTTTGAACAATACTCCGCAGTTCTTCCGGGAGACGCGCTCTGTCTTCGCTGGAGAGGAGACGCGCTGTCTTGGAGATCACACAGGACAGAGCGCTCTTCTTGTCCTCCCTGTCTTTGTTTTCTTTGTAGTAGGCGATGAGGTGCAGGGCAGCAGGAGGCAGGTGTTTATGAGGCTTGCTAGAGGACCTGGGGGTGCCCCCGGAATTCCGCGGGGCTCGAGTCATCTTCTGAGTGCCTTTGGCCATGTCCAACAAAGTCATCTGCTTCATTTTGGTTTTAGGGGTCTTCAGGCCCTTCTTGGGAGATTTCGAATTCCCTGTCGATTTCTGTCCGTTCAAAATGCCTTTGCCTCTGCCCTTGGCTTTCAAAGGTTTGTCACTGTGCTTCCCCGACTTCTTGCCAGGTGGGCCTTTCTTAGGAATGTGAAAGTTGGCATGTAGCTTGTTGGGTGACATCATCTTCATCACTTCCTCCAGATGCTCCTCTGGAGATTTGGAATTCTTTGAGTTCTTCACTTTGAGTGGTGAGCCGTTCAAGGATTTCTTCAGGTGTACGTGACACCACAACTTAGGATTTAGTGGTGAACTGAGAGAAGAGTTGTCTGTTTTGGATTTCTTTGAGGGCTTCCTGTCTGGAGATCCAGTATTCTTCCTCTTAGTAGATGGGTTGAGAGTCATATACTAGAATTTAAGAACAGAAGCAAAATTAATTTCAAAACTTAATTTAAAGAAATAGTATTTAAGCATCCTAAAGGCTCTCTTCCCATCCACTCAGTTACGGAAAGCTACATATCATTCTCTTAATGGACACTCTGTCCCTGAGAAAACAAAGCCATGAATGTTAGCTAATATTTTATTTAGCCTTATCAACACAAAATTCTCCTGACACCAAGACTTAAAAATCTATACTCCAGGATGTCCCTGGAGGTGCAGTGATTAAGACTCCATGCTTCCACTGCAAAGACACAGGTTGGATCCCTGGTCAGGGAACTAAGATCCCACATGCCATGCCGCATGGCCAAAAAAGAAACCCTATAATATTAGGCATTTCTGGTATGAGACTACTTTCTTACACAGAGATTTTGAGCCTTTAAATACCTTAAAGAAATCTGTGAACTCTTTCCCCAGAAACATACAAAAATCATGTACACAATTTCAGAGTCCATGGGACCTAGATTAAGGACATCTGATCTGGATGATAGCAACATCTGAGAAATTTTAATATTTACTGCTCAAGACAGATTTGGATTTTTATCCTTTAAACTTCTGTTACAACTGGCAGTATTCTGTGCTTAGTATGAGAGAAAGTATACCATTTAAGTATTTTTGTTTAAATTCAGAAGCATATTTCCTTATTAAGGGTATCAGTAAGTGTATTAACAACAAAACACTGCTCATAAATAGGAAGCTCTCCTGATCCCTGGCCTTCAGGCTCCCCACAGCTCAAGAACCCATTCCCATGGATACATTATTAACTACAAGTGTGGTAAGTTTTCATCCTCATACAATTTTCTCCTTGATAATCCTCTCACATCTTTCAAATTCACTCACTTTAGCACCCCAACTCCGCAATCCTTCAATCCCAGCAGAAACATTCCATTAATTCTATCACATTTTTACCAATCTCACTTCTTCATCCTTTACCCAGATTAAATTCCAGTCAGTCATTCCAATCAACCTTGCATGAATTTACAGTTCCCTTGCTCTACTGTATCTAATTAGTCCCAGCCTGCATACGTTCAGCTTAAACATGACTAGAATAAAAGACATAAGGACAGTGTGTGGACTTACTTTAGATCTCCACCTTATCCCAATATACAGAATTGCTTAATAGGTTAGAACCCAGTCAACCTGTCATGATACCACTGTTTCTACTTTGGTGTTTATTAAAACAAAAACACTGTTGATTTCAATGCTTTGAAAGGATATAATTACAGAGAGAAAAGCCTGGCAGTCAAAATAAACTACATGAAATAATAACCAAGCAATGAAAAAGTACCATCAATTCAAAAAAATTTTACTGTTTTAACTGATTAGGAGAAAGACTAGATAACCCCTAGAATACTTGATTTCTATTACCAAAAGCAGTTAAGCACACAGAAGGCACTCAGACACAGAAGAGTGTAACTTCAAGTTTCTGCCTTTAAAGGACTAACTTGTACAGAAGCAGGCTGGAGGCAGTGGAGAAGACAGACTCTCCACTGAGACTACAGAAAAGGAAACCACTGGAGACCATCAAATATGAAATCAGGACCCTTGAAAAGCCAACAGGGAGGCGGCTATGGTGAAGCAAGTCTCAGTGATCATACAGAACACTGATGCTCTTGTTAGAAGTAAGCAGAACAGGTACAGTAAGATCTCATAAGCTGTGCTATAATGCCAAATAGGGTTTAAATGTCAAGGATATATGATCATCAGAGAAACAAAATCATAGAACCTAAGTCGCAGAAGAGGAAGAAATACGGTCTGTAATGAATGAGTGGGCTATACTTAAGCAATCCTTCTGGCTAAGTTCTCTAATTTTAAAGGCCAATCTGCCCTTTAAGAACTATAAGCAATTGTAGGTTACCATTCCCCTAGCAGGCTGTTTTCATTCCTTGACCAAAACTGGACCTTCTGTTCCCCAATTATCCTCAGTACGGGCTGATAAAAAAAACTTCATATTTTATAGAATATATACATTATCTGTGACTCAGGGCACATTTTCCCCAGAGGCAAGAATTTCCCAGTTCTAGTTCCCCATAACTCTATTTCAAAATGTTAAAAAGAATAAGCAAAGCTAACTTATGTAAGAGTCTATCCTTCTTGTGGGCAGAATAGCAACAAAACTTCAAAGAAACAGTATTTCAGAGACCACCCTACAAATCACAGACTAAGGCCCAAAATTACCCTGGCAGGAATTAAAGATAAATACGTGCTTTCCAAAAGTTAATCATCCACTTCAGCTAGACTTGGAAAATCTTCAGCGTATAGACATAACAAACTGATGCCTTTTCTAATGTGCAGGATAACAGATTACTTCTAAAGTCATTCCAAAAATTTATCACTAAAAAGGAGATGAGTATGGGACTTCATTTTTACCATTTTTAATAGATATCTTGTAATAGGATCTATTATAACTGGGCCACTTTTTAATTTACTGATTACATGTTTATTCAAAAAGCCACTCAAGCATAAATTTAGCATAAATTTCTTCTACTTAGAAGCACTGTATTACGCAGAAATGATTATACAAGAAAGAGCTGGGAGGATGGCTTAGCCATGAGATGGTCCAGCAGCCCATTTTTATTTATAAGGTGTGTTTCTTTGCCAAGCCACACCATATATATATATATATATTTTTTTTTTTTTTCTTTTCTTAAAAACGAAAGAAATTAACTCACCCAACCCCCTCCCAAAAGGCCGGCTCCCCGCGTGAGCAGTCCTTCAGTAACTGGATCATCTCAGCATAGGGCATGCTGGGCAGCCACAGCCATTGGGAGCTGGCATGGCTGGGCTCAGGGGGAATCTGAAAAAGTATAAAACCACGTATGTGCTAAGGGTCTACCCTGTCCCTCATTCAGCAAAAGTAATCTACTAGAACAGTGCACAGAGAGGGAGAAAAGAATGGGCACCTGGATTAGCAGTATTATAGCTTTTCTGGCAAAGGCCCTTAAATAATATATAGGAAAAAATTATTTATGTCTCAGGAACATAAGAGGCTATACAATTCCATAATTGTGTCTACAATTCCACACTTGTTCCCTGTCACCTGGAACAAACCACCACCACAAATAAGGAAACCTAATAAGATAAAAATGAATAAACATATTTATAGCAGCTCATTCAGATGCTAAATTTAACTTAATAGTTAGCAGTTAGAACCTTGAATTAGAAAACTTTGGCAATCTATATTCTGATTCTTATTTCACTCTTCTCATTTGCCCAAGGAACCGTGTTAGGAGTTTCAAGATAACATTCACAAAGTGGGTTCCTCTTGATTTCCAGATGCTTTTATCGGCAAATGTGTGAAATGTGTTACTATAAAATAGTTTTAAGTGCTCTGAAAATCACCTTATTTTTAAAAGTACTTCAGCTCTAGTCTCTAATTCATAACTAAACTTCACAAACCAAAATTTATTCAAAGAAAAATTTTAGGACTATAAACACTTACTTGAAATTTCAGTTATTAGGAGAGATAAGAAATATCTTTTAAAACATACAATAATTTTCACTAGTAATGAGACAAAATTACACCACATGCCTTCTGATAAGATTCACTGAGAAGAATACAACAATTCTGTGGTATTTCTAAGCATGAGGATATAAACTCAAACTGAGAAGCATTAAGAAAAATAACTAACTTGTATTCTTTAATGTCAAGGTTTTTAAAAGACAAAGGAAAACTGAGATTAGAGAAGACTACAGAGACGTAACAGATAAAGGTAATACATGATACTACATTAAATCCTACTTGGGCCAAGACAAAATCTGTTTGGCTAAAAGGGTGTTATTGGGACAATTAGCAAAATCGGAGTTAAAGCTGTGGCTCACTTCTTCCCACACTGACAGCACTCTCGCAGACATGGTGACCATTCCTAAAACCTGCTGGACTTTCTGTAGTCAGTGCCACAAGCACCAGCCCACAAAGAGACACAGTCCCAAGAAGTGCAAGGAGTCTCTCTATTCTCCAGGGAAAGAACAGTTATGACAGGAAGCAGAGTGGCTATGGTGGACAGACTAAGCTGGTTTTCCAGAGAAAGGCTAAAACCACAAAGAAGGTTTTGCAGAGGCTTGGATGCACTGAGTCCAACTGCAGATCTAAGAGAATGCTGGCTATTAAGATACATGCATGTTGAGCTGGGAGGACGTAAGAAGAGAAAGATCCAAAGTGATTCAGTTTAAAGCTTCTTATTTTGTTTTATTATGAAGATAATAAAATCTTGAGATTATGACCACTTAAAAGAAAAATCTCTAGATCAGGTAACAGTATTGCTTTGATGCTAATTTCTTGATTTTGGTAACTGTACCACAGTTATTAATAGAAAATATCCTTGTCTTTAAGGAAACACATATTCAAGTATTTTGCAAAATGGCATCCTATCTTATAACCTACTACCAACGGCTCAGAAAAAACTGTGTGTGAAGAGAAAAAAAAAAATGTGGTAAATTTTAACATTCGAGGAATCTACTTGAAGAATATATAGAAATTCTTTGTAGTATATGTCAGTTTTTCTGCATGAAATTATTTCAAAATAAAATACTTTATAAATGTATTAAGAATCATATTAAACCAATCCAAATTACTTTAGGACTCCAAATGTCTTAAAAAGTATTATTTTCTTGTTGTTGTCTCTATCTGAATACTTCCCAACTAGAATATACCAGTTCAAAACATTATGGACAGGGAATTCCCTAGCAGTCCGCTGGTTAGAACTCTTTGTTGCTACTTCAGGGGGCGTGGGTTCGATCCCTGATCATGGAACTAAGATCATGCATCCTGTAGGCTATGAGGTAAAAAAAAAAAAAAATTATGGACAGACTAACAAAACACTACAGCAGCAATGTATTACAAGAAGGAAATGAGCTGAGATGGCTGATTTCATCTTAGATGAATGTTATTTTATCATCAAGTGCCTTATAAATCATTCCTCCAAGTCACTAGGCCTATGAAATGTTTTCCCTAAACTCAACTGTCAGCTGCATTTTTCTCAATGAACAGAACTTCTTAAAGAAATGAATTCACTAGCCACGTACATATTATACCTGCGCTAAACATCACAGGATATTAGATGAGTAAAACAGTTCTTAATCTCAAGTAATTTACGTTCTAAGGTTTACAAGACCACAAACACATGCCTATCACCGTACCAGGCTCTGCTAACACTCAAAAATTCTACTTTTCTAAGTAATTTTTCTCTCCCCACTTAAGCTCTCCCCGTCAGTCCTTTCCTAACACTATTACTCACAACTTGCTTCCTCTCTCCAGACCTCTTCTCTCTGTACAGTAGTTGTATTCAGCAGCATCCCAAAATACTAAATTCTACTAAACCAAAGACAAAAAAATTTTTAACCTATTACTTTTGGTTCTGATTTTAATGTAGGTGTTACTGAACTGAAGCAAGCACAAACCCACTGCCTTTGTTTGGGATAGGCAGATCACAAGTGATGAACTTTAATTCTCCATGAATTATTTTAAATTTCCTTTATATCAGGAAAGAATCCAAAGCACTCTTTCATGGTCTACTTATCTATGCCATAAGTATATTCTGTCTTGGCTGTGATGCCAAAAAGTTTTTTAAGACAGCTGATTTTATAAAAATGAAAAAGAAACATATATATAAACATATATAAACTCAGTGAAATATCACATAGTATTGGGGAATAAGAAATTACTCTTTAGGGACGCAAAATACATAATAAGATAAGTATATGCTCTTGATTTGTAGACTGGTTATCTTGAATGACTCCCCATTTCTCTAAGTAGAATCACTGTCTTCTTACGGCAGTGTAGTCTAAACAAGCTTGTACTTCCTAGTCTCCATATGAATTATGGCCAAATTTCATTAAGTTAATATTTTAAGCCCTCATTAGAAAATTTTAGAATAGCCAATTTCTTCAGAAATTGCTTTTCAACAGATAAATTCCTGGAATTCTAAGTCTCTGGCTCCTATAATAAGTGTGGATTCGTTTTTTTTGTCCTAATAAAACCCAGAGACCTTTTATGTTATTCATATTATTTGAATCACTAAGCCAAAATATGAAATTGTGAAATTTTAAAAGAGGAAAATATTTAAGGACTTAAAAGATTCAAGAGTCTTAAAATTCATTTAGAGATGATTTTATATAGAATTCTTTATTTTTGCTTGATCATGCTGGCCTAGAATAAGAACACATGGTAATGCTAAACCATGGTAGGAAGTCTTTTCCAAAGTTTGAAAAAATAATATATTTCTCAATATACTTTTGCTAGCGATATCAACATAAGATAATTGACATAATTTAGTTCATGACTCTAAGATATCCTTAGTTTTTCATAATTACAAGGAAGAGAAAAAAAGAGAAATCCTGAATTCTGACTTAGTTTTAATGCACCAGCAGCCCTCTCCTGATCACATTCTGGCCCAGAGATCAAGATGAAATATCAGTATGTAAATAAGTAATTTTTATCAACAAAAGGAAATAAATACCCTCAAAACCCACATTTAAAAAATATTACTGAAGAAATCCTGAGATGGAAAAGGCAATAAGAAATCCAAGGCCAATGTCTTAGCTTCTGTCATTTACTTTCTGCTGGTTCTAATTAGACTAGTCTCAGTTTCCCCATCTGGAAAGTAGGATTAATACAGATACACTGTATAACTTCATCAGAATATTGTGAAAACCCAGTGAGATAATTAAAGGGAAAAAAAACAGAGGGGAATGTTAGATTTTCTACTAATTCTTTTCAAAGATGTCAGTATATCTGACCTTATCTGACAATACAAATACCAGCTTTCATTTTTAGCAATCAATTTTCAAAATATTTTCAACACCATACCTCATTCCAAGAAAGATCTGAGACAAAAAAGCACATGCATGTAAATATTTCTTTGTTTTAATTACACAACCACAGTAAAAATAAGTCATATTAGAAGAGGAGATATTCAATGCAACCTCTCTCCTACCAACCCCATTATCACCACCTATATGAAATAGATACATGTGAAAAATTTTTGAATTATTTAAAATTAGAGTTTAAAATCTACTGCAAATCTAGTCCTATTGGAGCCGTCAGAGAAAATAAATTCATTTAATAGTGTCGTATCCTTCTGTCCAAAATTAAGGTGCCTTACCTTATATGGATCAAGCAGAAAGTCACTGAACTTGCTAGGCAGGGAATATTTCTTCACTAATTCATCTTCTACCACCCAAGGTGCATTTTCACCAGTACCAGCCCGTAACGCATTGTGCCGTATAAAGTATCGAGGATCTCCTTATTTGGTGGGCGTTCTGTACGAATCAAGCTGTCTGCTGGCACATTACTGATGATCTAGATTAACAAAGAAAAATAACTCAATACTGGGGTAGAAAGCAATTAACCAATGAGAACAAAGATCTGTACTTTCTCGAGAGAACTCCTAATTCCACCTTTTTCAGAGACAGAAAGTTAATATATCGCTAGTCAATTTGTCAACATGTATCATCAAAGTCTGAAAAATGCGTATATCCATTGCCCACAGTTCCTCTTATTAAGAATTTAGAAATAAATGGAGAGTCATCATCAACTGCTTACCAAAGAGGGTGGGGGGAGGAAGGGAAAATACATAAAGGTATATCCATAAAGGACTCATGTTTCAAATTAAAATATCCACATAGACACTATGCAGACAAGAGGGCAAAGAGTCTCTCAATCAGGACAGTTATCAGAATCATCTAGGGTGCTATTACAATGCAGATGCTTGGGCTTCATCCCAAAGCTACTGAATCAGAAGAATTTGTGGTGGTGAAGTCTGGAAATCTGCATTTTTAATAAACTCCCTTGGTGACTATCATACATACTTAACAACCTGAGAATACTGTTTTGGAAGAAAATTGAATGATACTCATACAGTAAATGAAAAAAGCAAGTTACAAAATATTATATACAGAATAGTCTCACTTTGAGAGTCATTTAAAAGCTAACCACCCATTAACCAAATCTATGTTCACCAATTATCATCTCTAAGTATGGGATCAGAGGTACCTTTTTTCTTATTTGTATTTTCTATTTTTCTATAAAACCATATTTCACAGTAAACCATACTTACTACACGTGAACCAAACAAGTTACAATCATCAATAAGAAAACAAACGTTAATTAGGGAAGTGACTGAGACTTGCTAGCAATGTTTTAACAACCCACCTTGCTGAATGGGACATAAAACATTTAGTAAAATAAACTGTATTTAACACCCAATTTTAAAATATAAAGAAACTCTGATAATGCAATTAAGTCTTCAGATCACTAATATAAAACAAACGCTTCAAAATGAAATAAGACTTGTCAACATTTTGATGTGGGGAAAAGAAACAACACTCTAAAAGAGGCTTTCTCAGGCCTTAGCTCCTTCTTCTATTAAAAAAAGCAGTATACAGCTGCCTTCCACACCTAGCTGCCCCACAACTTTCTAATGATAAAATTTTATACATACAGAAATACAAGTACCTGAAAGCAACATGCCATGTTTCATGAAATCTAAGATGTTATTAATGAAAGACACATTACTTTATGTACCACAAAGAAAAAAATTCTTGCCAACTGATATTAAGATACATCCTGATTCCAAAAGATACCAACGGCTATATATAAAATAGATAAAGTCCTAACGTATAGCAGAGGAAATTATATTAAGTATCTTTTAATAAACTACAATGAAAAAGAATATACATATGTATAACTGAATCACTCTGCTGTACATCAGAAACTAACACAACACTGTAAATCAAATATACTTCCATTAAAAAAAAAGAAGATACATCCTGATTCTGGGCATGTAAAAATATGGAAATTGAACATCTCAGCACCAGTAATACATAGTACTAAGTTACTTAAACGGTATTTACCATTTGAGATGATTAGCTCCACAGATTCCTTGTAAAAGCACTGGTTAGAGTTAACTCAGTTTTTGAGCTTATTTTATTACAAATAGCTCTACTTTTAACTGGGAAGAGCTGTTTCCTCAGGAAGTCCATAACCACTGGAAACAGATTATTATTTTTTTCAGACAACTAACTTTGAAGCTCAAATGCAAATTACTCTTACACTCTAATAATTCTTATTAGAAAGGAAAAAGCATGTGCTCTCCTAGTAATGGAAATTCAATTTAACTTAAAGTCATAATTACGAAGACCAAAAAACCACTCAGAATTTGTTGTAGAAACAAATTCATTCACACAGCACATCTTCTATGAGAAAACTAGCTCTTCAATCCTTTCTTAAATAATACTTACTATGTGTAAGAGGCTCAATATAAAGTGCCAACTAACCTTACTTCATTCTGTAGCTTCACATCGTATTTGTGAGGCAGAAATTTTGGAGGAGCCCATTTCCTCTCTCCTTTTTTTAACGAAGTAGGAAGTTTTCGTGGAGATCTGCGTGCTCTGTCGTCTAGTTAAATAAACAGAAAATTAGTGAAAAAAAGTAATTCTTTTAATTCTGCCCATTCATTCATTAACAATAACTTTACTGAACACATACTCTGCAACCAGGCACAGAGTGATGGGACCCAAAGATAAACTGTAAAGCCTTTACCTCAAGGAGCTAAAGTCTATGGGAGAAGTCAACAATAGTTACAACACAAGAAGGAAAATACTATAATAGAGGTTGGTATAGAAAATCACTACAGGGAGGAAAATACTAAAAAATAGAGAAGTATGAATTTAGCCTGGAAGATAGGCAGAGAAGACCTAGAAAGAACATGACCTGTTCAGAGACTACAAATAATGAGACACAGGTGAATATGATCTACATTAAAAAAAAAAAATCAGATTATATGACTTCCCTGGTGGTCCAGTTGTTAAGATTCCAGGGGGCACACAGGTTCAATCCCTGGTCAGGAAGCTAAGATCTCACATGCCGCCTAGTATGGCCAAAAAAAAGAAAATAGACTAAAGAGGTAAGTAGAGGTTTATAAATTATAATGAACCTTGCACAACACTTAAATAGATTAGAATTTGTCTTACGGGCATAGGGAAACAAAGGATTTTTGATCTAACTAACCAGATGCATGTTTTGGAAAAAAGAACGAATGTGAAAAATTAAGAAAAGGAAAAAAACACTTTTAGCAGTCAGAAAATGAATAAAATGTGAAGGTGAGACTGAAGAAAGGAAATCAGAAAATATAATCATAAACATCTGAATTTATGTATCAGGAATGATAAAGTGAACAGCTGAGACGACAGACCTGGAAACCAACTAGAGTGAGAGACGCTAAAGGCTTCCCAGTGTTCTGCCTTAGAAACCAAGCAGATGTGCTGAAAAATGAAAAGGACGCAGGACAAAATGATATGAAACATAAAATCCAAAGAACAGCAGTGGGGAGAGGAAGCAAAAAAAGAAAAGTAGTGGGAGAAAAAGGAGACCCTGATGTTAAATAAACTAAAAATCAGAGTGACCAGCAGTGTAAAATATAAAAGTCAGTAAAGCACACTAAGAAGAAAGCAGTGGATTTGGCAATTACGGGTCACGTAAAACCTTACCAGGAACAGTTTCAGGAGTAAAGAAGCATAAGGAATAAATGGATGGTCAAAAAGTGGAGACAACATTCTCAAGAATTTTGGCTTGAATGAGTAAGTCAGAAAGAGAACAACAGGATCAAGGAAAAGTATGTTTTGCTTTTGGAAAATGGGACATCATTTATAAGTTGACAATAACCATTCAAGAGCACCGCAGTGCAGAATAATAAAGTTAACCCAATCCTGAGAAAGCAGGAAGGAATGGAATTCAGAATAGGTATTGTGACCAAGAGGAAGGACAGTTCTTTTCTGATAGAGGAACACAGAAATTCCTAACAGTGAGGTTAAGGATACAAAGCTGAAAAGTTCCTGCCTAATACATTTCCCCCCATAAAGTAGAAGGAAGGCTACCTTGTAAGAAAATATTTTGAATACCGGAATTTGTCTATTATTTCTATGGAAATGCAAAACATTCAGAGTACACTGTAACATTCTTTGGCCTGCCTACTTTGGCCACCTGATGTGAAGAACTGACTCATCTGAAAAGACCCTGATGCTGGGAAAGATTGAAAGCAGGAGAAGGGGATGACAGAGGATGAGATGGTTGGATGACATCACTGACTCAATGGACATGAGTTTGAGTAAACTCTGGCAGTTGGCGATGGACAGGGAGGCCTGGCATGCTGCAGTCCATGGGGTCGAAAAGAGTTAGACACGACCAAGTGACTGAACTGAACTGTACCCACCTACCATTCTGTCCACAGACTAGCAATAACATTATATCCCAAAACTGAAACCTAAACTAAGGCATATAACATCCTAAAACAGAAGCCGAAGTCTAAAACGAGGGGTTCCTAAGTCACAATGCTTAAGGAATAAAATTAACAGCTGTAACACATTAGTGGTATTCCGATGATCTGACTCTATGATCTTTTATTTTTGGCCTAGCTTGGAGGGATCTCAGTTCCCCTGATCAGGGATCAAACCAGTGCCTCCTGTGGTGGAAGCGCAGAGTCCTAACCATTGGACCATCAGGGAAGTTCCTTCCAATGATCTGATTCTAGTAGTGTTAGAAGACATATCATCGGTCAACACTTAACCAAAACACTTGTCAACCTCAAGTCTTGGGTATGTAAGTAAAACTTCAGTATCAAAAAGAAGGAAAAGAGAAACTGAAAAACATTGGGTATCAGCATTAACAATACAGAGTGAAAAAACTGAAGCATCAACAACTGAGGTGGACGCATTACAACAGTCTCAGAAGTCTCCTTGGGACAAGAAAAGGACATCCCTTTAAAACCATCTGCACACGCCCAAAACATAAGGAGACACAAAACAGAATGGAAGACATACAGCATAACGCTCTAATAAAATGTTCTAATTCAAACTTTGTAACAGTTACATAATGAGGTAAAATTTGATCCTCTGATAGTCAAGAGGAAGAAGCTCAATATATTCAAACCCTGTCAATACTCATATCTTCAGAGATAGAAGAAATCTATCCCAGTTAAATTCCTAATTGACACAGATTTTTTTAAAAGGGGAGAGGGGGGAGGGAAGCCTCAGAGGATAAATAAATTTCCCAATGTGTAATGTCTCAGTTCATCAACTTTCAAAACATTATGTTAGGTCTCCAGGTCCCTAAAAATTACTTTTAGACACCATAGTGCTTCAGAATTCTGGCAGTTCCTATCTGAGAAGGAATGTGAGTTACAGATAACAGACAAAAGGAAGTACCTCAAAACCATTACACTGGCTTGCAATGTGAAGAGAAACAGGGATTAGAATTTATCCCTCCTACTCATCACCTCACTTCCACGCATATACAGATAATTCCAACTTAAAGAGAAAAAGAAGGCAAACCTTCTTTCCCATCTTGAGTGCTTGGTATGTGCACACAGATTTCTAAGCAACTAGAGGAAATGACTTCCCAATCCCTTAATTGTGAAAGGAGATTTAAATCCTGAGTGACAGTATAGGTATGTTTTCCAAAGCATAAACAAACAAAAGCACGTCTATCTAACAACAAAATTCAATTACAAACTGAGTTGCTAGAGAACTCAAAAAAAGATTTGTGCATAATAAAATAAACAGAGTTGCATAGCTCAATAAGGAAAGACAGTATCATACATACTAATACTCTCCCTCCTTCCTTCCTCTTCTTTCCCAATTGCCTCCTTCTTCTGATGGTCCTGAGCGATTTGGCTAGAATTCTCTTTGTCGCTTGAGGGAGAGTCACAAGAGCCATCAGATTTCTTCTCAGTGGCCTCTTCATCTACTTTCTCCAAAGGATGAATCTTCACAATCCTCACTTTGAGCATTTTTTCCTTCCCAACCTATAAGAAAAGATAGGAGAGAGTCAAAGATAATAATTAAGAACTAGAAACCCAAAGGTAACGGTGATACACACTCCACACCACCTGACCAAAAAAGCACACGAAAACTCCAAAGGAGCCAAGTACAGTGACTGTTTTCCAACCTTATTTCCCAGACCTCTAGTTTGAAATAGGACGTCTTAAAAAAATTAAATGATCACCATCTAGTTCATAATTCATGTACCAACGTATTAAGGCCAAACAGTAACTACTATACAAACCTGTATGTGTAAATAAAGTTCAAGAATTTCCATTTTCTAAAAACATCAATTACATACGGATATCCAATTATTCCAGAACCATTTATTGAAGACTATCTTTTCTTCACTTTAATTACCTTTCTACCTCTATCAAAACTCAGCAGACTATATGCGTGTGTGTGCGCGCACGCATGCGTGTGCACACATGTCTATTTTTGGATGCTATTCTGTTCCACTGATATATCTGCCTATGTTTATACCAAATTATACCATCTTAATATTTTAAAATAAGGTTCAAAACCAGAGAGCATTAGGATTCTACTTTTGCTTTCTTTTTCAAAGTTGTTCTGGCTAGATTCTTTGCATTACAATCACTCTGAAATCTTTTATCTAATCTGACAATCTCTACCTTTTAATTGAAGCTTTAAAACACTTATCTCTGGAGAAGGAAATGGCAACCCATTCCAGTATTCCTGCCTGGAAAATCCCATAGATGGAGGAGCCTGGTGGTCTACAGGCCACTGGGTTGCAAAGAGTTGGACACAACTGAGCAACTTTCACCTTAGAACATTTATATTACACGTAATTATAGATATGGTTAGATAGTTTCTATTTGGTTTCATCAAAACTAAAATCATCTGTTCTTCTAAAGACACTGTTAAGAGAATAAAAATACAAGTCCTAGATTGGAACAAAAAAAAGCATATATATAACAAAGGATTTGTATCCAGAAAATATAAACAAGTCTCACAACTTAAAAACAAGAAAATAATCCAATTTAAATTAAATTTAAATTTTAAAATGGAGGAAGATTTGAACAGACATTTCACCAAAGGAAACACAAATAAAAGGTACCAACAAGCAGAAAAGGTGTTCAACATTATCAGTTATTAAAAGAGAAAATACTGAAGAATAAAAACCCTAGTTAAAGGGCATATTGTATTCAATAATGCAAAAGCAGTTACCAAAATAGTTAGCAATGGATGAGCAGCTCCACAGTCTTGTCAAAACTTGGCATTATTTTAACTTTTCTTTATTCACTAATCAGATGTGTATAAAATGATCTCACTGTGGTTTCCACTTGACTTTCTAGATTCCTGATGAATATAAACATCTTTTCATACATTCACAGACACACCTCTCCCCCTCTTCTAGAACTTCTCCTCCTCCACCTTGCAGTATTTTCCTTTCATCACTCCAAGTCCATCTCAATCTTCTCTACATTGCTCTGTGCTTAAACAGGCTGACCTTAATGAACTACACCAAAAGGCTACTTTCTCCCTAGGTTTTGAGTTCAATCCATGGGGAGCATAAGCAGAAAATCACAGGGTGAAAGAAAGCTGACACTGGGTGACACTGGCATTCTCCTGACTGCCAGCCTTAGCAGGCTGGTTGCTTCTCACTATACCAAAGTACTTTTCTACAATTACATTATTCTCTCCTAGTTCCAGTAACCTTCCTGTCCCCTCATTTACTTGGAGTTTAGAAGCAGTAAAGCCTCTCCACTATTGATTGCTATGAGGTACTTAACCTTTCCTTGTTGGTTTTCCTTGACCTAGCTCAGACTGTGATCTGAAGTTTCTTTTTCAAACTCAATTCAATTACACCATTTGAATAATACCATCTGTTTCCTGCCAGCACACTGAATGATATAAAGTGTGTGATTAAAACCCAATGATGATTCCACAGACATTACAAATATAAAAAGTAGCTGGGAGATACAGGGAGTCAAAATAAACTGAGGAAAGAACAAAAACTTTGGAACCAGATGACAACTTGCTGGGTTAACCTAAGCCACCCCCCTCCGTCTTTTCAGGCTTCAAAAAAAAGGGAGTGTTCACTTTCTCAGCCCCCTTGTAGCTGAAGATGGTTATGTAAGCCACGGTGTAGTCAATAACATGTAAAGATAAAAGGGAATGGGGAAGAATATGCTTCTGATAAAGATTTTCTTATTATCCTTAGATAAGCATTGGCTTGCTCTGAATATAGTCACAATTTTACAACCAAGAGGCAACAAAACTAAGGACAAAACCAAACACCAAGAACAGAATAGAAAGGCAGAAAGACAGCCTCTACATCAAACTTGGAATTGCCAGCTTCTAAGACTTATTATGTGAGATAATCAACTGTCTTCACCAGTTAAGCTGATGCTACCCAAAACGGTTGTCCCCTGGTGTTCATATCACCACATCCTGGAGTGTGTTACAACTGTAAACTTTCAGGTCCTATCCTAGATCTTCCATGTAAAGTCTCAGGGGATGGGGCCCAAGAATGCATATTCAGAAATCCTCAAAGTAATTTTATTTAGGCTAAACTTTGAGAAGTCCTGACCATTGTCAGTCAGCTATTTCATTACATACTAGTACACTGTATAACCTGAACAAGCTATTTAAACATCTAAGCCTGTTTACCACCTCAGCCTTTCTGTGCAGATTCTATATAAAGCAACCAGCCCAATATCCAGTACGGACAGAACTTCAACAAATGAGTCTTATTTTAAACTTTCAAAGGACTATATAGGGATTGCTTTAGTATTATGTAAATACTTAACCTATGTACTTTAGTAAATCCTTTAGTAATAGTAATCATCATCCTACCTAGTTACTTCAGTGACAGTTATCCTCTAGTAATGGGCTGGAAAACTAAACACACTTATATAGAAAGAAGTCAACTCAATCACTGTTGTAGGGAAATGGAAATCTTTTGCCTTAGATTCCATAGATTTGGACTGAAAATAGCTGAAAGTCTTTTATATAGTTCTAAAATTTAGTGATTAAAATACTTAATACTAAATGTTTAAAAATATATTTGATACTATTACGTAAAGGGGACTTCAATATTACTCACATAGAAATAATCTTGTCATATGGTTAGCGAATCAAACCACATTAAAAAAAAATAAGTAAAAACAGGCACTCACCTCAAAGTCACACTCTTCTCCCACTGCATATTTGGTCATGATCTCCAACCAAGCAGTATCCACTAGCTTCTCTAAGGAGGCTGTGTTATGGTGAACCATTTCCAGGACAAGTTTCTCATACCAGGCAGGGAACTCCTCCTTCAAACTAAACAAACAAGTCATCAGTTTCCAAGAAAATGAGGAAAAGACTATCCAGAGAGTTATTCGGGTCAACTGAAAAAGTCCTTTCGCACATACAGGCAAGGTACAAAGATTATTCATAGAAGTAAATATAAACACCTCACCCTGTCCTCTGTAGCTGGGCACAAACTATCCTTCAAGTGTCACCTACTTCATTAAATATCATGGAGTTTTCCCCAGCACCTCTAAGTTAGTCTTGCTAACCTCTGAATTCCCACTGTACTTTATTTCTTTGTGTGAAGGAGAGCAATTTATTTTCATCAATTCTCTGATCTGTTCCTAACAGTTGTCCACCGATTGTCTTTGGGTTATCCAGGTATATTATCATATTACAAGCAACAATAACTGATCTCCCACTCACTACTCTTTATTTTCTTTATTTGCTATAGGTTAATGGTTACCATCTTTCATTCAAAGAGAACTTTTACACACCCAAAAACACATCCAGAAGGTAGCATTATCTCTATTTTGTAAAGAGCAAATTTTACGTGCTTTTACAGTACAAATGGTTGTGCCTAGGCACTGTGACGAATTTTAGCATAAATCAAACATGACACCTACCCTCTAGTTTACAGGCTACTATAGGTGTCAGCAACAGCCTATGAGCCAACTCCACCCTGCTACCAGTATTTTTTTTGGTAAATAAAATTTTATTGGGACCTAGTCACTCCCATTGAGTTATGGTATTATCAATGGCTGTTTTCACTGTACAACATCAAAGCTGAATAGTTGAGACAGAGACCATATGGCCCACAAACCCTAAAATATATTAACGGACACTTTACAGAAAAGGTAGGCCAACCCAGAGTCTAGTACACTAACAAGGTATAAACATAAATAATGCTAATTCAAAATGGAACGTCAGTGACCTAAGCAAAGAAACAGGCACCAGGTTAACAGCCTTGACTAACTACTAATCAGTGATGGAGCCATGACCAGAGCCCAGATCTCAGGTGAAACTAGTGCTCTGTCACACAGGCAAAAGAGCAGAACGGTATTAATTACTAAACCGCGTGCTCTCTGTTTATGTACTATTAAGAGACGTCAATGAGAAGTCCACAGAAAACGTTTTTACTCTGAATTTCCAAAAGGGTATTGTTTTTCTATAATAACTATAAATAGTTGTCTCACTGTATCTCACTGTTCGCTGAACCCGTGGTAGGCAAGGTGTGATCAGGGAAGCTGGAAGAAAACTCACGGAGTCATAGGAACCGCAGACATGTTTATTTTCTCCGGGCTGGCACAGCAGCCGTGGGGCAGCCGTTCTGACCTAGTGGACGTGGCCATAACGAAGCTGCAAGGGCTTTTCACGTGGAGTTATATACCTTTACAGAACCAAGCGGCCTGTGCCCAAGCAGGGCCCCATCCTGATGCGCATGCACAGTGCCGTAAGTGCTCTCAGCTGTTACATAACCATGTATTTACAAACCGTGGGGTGAGAGCGAGAGGGCCTGACTACCACCACCTTGGCTACTTTGCGCTTTCCCTACACAGAGCATATGCCTTTAAAAATTACCAATCAGGGATTTCCCTGGTGGTCCTGTGGCTAAGGCTCTGAGCTGCCAGTGCAGGGGGCCCAGGTTCCATCCCTGGTCAGGGAGCTAGATCCCACATGCTACAACTAAGACCCAGAGCAGCCAAATAATAAAATTAAAAAAAAAAAATTATGAATCACCATACTGTACATGTGAAACATAACAATGCATATCAACTATACTTAATTTTCCAAAAAAGTACTGTTTTATCATCCTTAGTTCCTACTTATCTTTGCAAGCATCTGTTGTCTAAATTCTGAGTATTTTCTTTGAAAAAATACCCAGACAGATATACCCTTTGAACACACACAGAATTTTTAAGATACCTCATTTAACCACCCCACTCAGGTAAACTATCTTCAAACTGTGTATTTCTTTACAATAGCTACTATAAATACTGTCTTAAATTTCAAATGACCACAAAAGAAAGAAAATCCTCTGCTAATTCTCTGCCTCTGTATTACTTCTAGATTATATCAGCTTCCTGTGCTCAGAACCACATTCCCAGAGTATTTATAAGGGAAAAGTACACAGCAAGAACATAACAATAGCCTGGTACATACCTAAGTTAAGTGTACGCACAACTGTATATCCCACATACTGTGTTACTCACAAAATGACAAGAGGCAAGACACGAGTACATTAATACATTACATTCCAATTCAAGCCCCATAAACTTAAATACAAATACTGTTTTGTGGTTAATAGTCCCCTTTTCCTAATCATGTGAAGACAGAGTTAGAAGGGCAGTGCTTCTCCTACTTACAGTTCAGCAACTTCCTGTTCCTCCTCCCAGGCCTCCTTTGTGTGAGCTGACTGCTCCCGGTACTTTTACACGTCCAGATGCGCTCACTGTATCTTTCCAAGCGGGCTTCATACTCTCTGTGAGCAGTGGCTCAGGAAAACGATACTCAAGCAACAGACAGACTAATCCACAAACTACTTATCATATATGGAAAAAAACCCCAGTATCCTTCCTGTAATGCACAGCATAAAGTGAAATCAGAGTTTCCAGCTGGCAAATCCAAGCAAGATGATTAACACTATTCACCCAAATTTCACTTCACAAGACTCCCACAGAACTAAGAATTACAAGAAAAAAATTAAGGCAAAATAAAACACAAGAGATAAGGAATAAGAATCTAAGGTATGTGAAATTCACAACTCAAATGGTCAGTAAGTTTAAGAATCAGTTCCACAGTCAGATAAAATGGCTACACCAGTTTCCCAGGCAGTTTGGAATAATAACCCTGTGCACACGCTCATGATCCATTTACTAATAACCTTCCAGTCTACCTTGGAAACACTTCTTGATTCTCTCGGGTTTAAAAAATAAATACCATAAAATCCTAAAAATAATTCTGGCATAGTAGCACCCAACTCCAGTACTCTTGCCTGGAGAATCCCATGGACAGAGGAGCCTGATGGGCTGCCGTCTGTGGGGTCGCACTGAGTTGGACACGGCTGAAGCGAGTTAGCAGCAGCAGCTACTGCTAAGTTTATGTTATCTCCAGTTACACCACGTTCACAGGTCATTTACCAGTAATTAGTCCGTCTTTGTGAGGGAGAGAGGGAGGAAGAGATCATACTACTAATGCCACCCCAACTGGAATTCATTATCAGCCAGCCACGTTCAAATTCAGGTGAAAGGCAACAAATTTACTTTTATGCACAGCAGAAGATGCTACGCAGGAAAACTGACACCACAACTAGAGAATTAACTGCCAATCTCTGTACTTTCCAAGTGACAGCTTCTAGAATGGTTGAAATAAAAAGTATTTAAACAGCTCCTCTTGTAATATTACTGAAAAACTAAACAAATAATTATTTTTAATATAAAGGAGATTCTTGGTCTTCTAGGACTATTATGAGTTAAAAGAAAAATGACAGGGATAAATCCATAAATAATCCAAAACTGTAGTTTTAGTCAATAAGTAAGTACCTTCTCTCACTGTATCATTCTCTGGATCTGCCAAAAACAAAACGTCTCTTTTTCCTCAGTGGGGTGATGATAATATTTAAATGATTAAACTATTAAAATAGAGGACCAGTGAAAACCAGGAGCCAGACTTCCATAGAGCCCTACACAAATCCAATCACTCAAAATTTATAAAATCCTATGGTGAGAACGAACTAGCAAGGCCTCCATAGGGACATTAACTAACCAACACAATGGGTTTGTTTTCTGTTTCTCTATTTGCACCTGGGGAGGGGAGGTAAAATAAATACAATCAGTAAGTGGATTTATTTAAACATGCAAAAAGCTTAACAACATTCTAACACATCATTCGGCTACACTGAAGAAATTCACTGCCTATCAGAGAGAATGTGAGATTAACAAATATATCCTAAGGAGAAAGCATTACGTTTTTATTACTGTTACTTTCAAAAGTTGGAAGAACGTGCCAAGTCCATTCTCCTCAGACTAAGACCCATATGGCCAATAATACACAGGACTGCTACCACCCAGATGCCTCAGTGATTCCTCAAATCCAACTTTTTCTAAACTCTCACTACCCCTCCACTCCTACTCAAACCTGCTCTTTAACAGGTACTCCCAATCTCACTGAATGGTCCAAGTCAGAACTCAGGGACTCATCCTAACCTCTTGAGCCCCCTAACTGTAACCACTTACATACTTTTCAGTTCAGTTCTTTCTCTCCCATAACAGAGCCATTCTCCAAATACAGCTCCTGATCCTCATTTCTCAAGCAGTCATAACATTTTAAAGCATTTAACTGGCCTCACTGGTAATCTTCTTCTCAGGTCCTTTGTGCTTCTCACGCTTACTCCTTTTTTCGCAGTCTTGTTTCCTTTTAAACCCATTTCTTCTGATTTAAAAATCTCATTGCCCTCAGGCCCCCTGAAATGCAAACATGTTGCAACGGGGAAAAATACTCTGACTCCCCACAGAACTGAAAACCACTTATCAAGATTTTATTGGGTTTTATTTTCTAAGATTTTTATTTTCAGAAGGGGAAAAAAAAGGAAACTAGTTTCAAACAATATATAATTAAATAGCAAATACTGATTGATTATGGTTTTTCAAATACAGTAATGAAAGTCCCTTCTACCCTGATACAAGTCTTTCCCACCCACCTTTGAAAATCTTTATCAGTACAGCATTCTCATTTTGGGTGGCCTCATCCACTCCTATTAACTTCAATTACTATCTACAAATGCTAATAACTTCTATCAACAGCTCAGTCCCCTCTCTCTGAACTCCAGGCCCATATATAGATATATACTAGCAATGCATACATCTCCATTTGGATAGCCTCAGCAATTCATCATAAGAATGTCCAAACTAAACACTTCATGACTCCACAGTCAAAACAAAATAAAAAACTGATCCTCTTCTAGGTGAAACCCCCCACGTCTCAGACTGGGACTCAAACCCAACTACACTGCAGATGGGACTTGGACTCAGTCTCCCTGCTGAAGTCACACATCTGGTCTCAGGACTTAATGAAGCTCAGGTTCTTTATTATCAGCACAGAAGGAATTCAGCAAGAAGCAAAGCTATAGGGAAGAAGTAGATTTATTAACATAGAACACTTGTGAAGGATGCAAGCAGTCAGGCTCTGCCCTAAGACCTAAATGGGAAAGGTTTATTTAGGGAGACACACACTCCACAGAGTGTGGGCCATCTCAGAAGGTAAGAGGCCCTGAAATACAGGATGGTTAGTTTTTAATGGGTTGGGTAAATTCATAGGCAGTAGCAGGAGGATTATTCCAACTATTTTGGGGAAGGGGCAGGCATTTCCAAGAATTGGGCCACCACCCACTTTCTGGCCTTTTATGGCTCAGCCTCCAAAAGGTCTTGGTGCCTGTGGGAGTCATTTACCATATGCTAAAGTATTACAAAGATATATATAGTGAGAGTCAAGGTTACTGGCAGTCCAGGCTTCTGCCACCTTGGGCCTATTTGGTTCTAATCACTTTATGTCCTCAGGGGATATATCTTTAAGGGTGGGGCCCACCCTCTTCCTTCCAGTCTCATAGGGTCCTCTATGTCACAGTCAAAGCTAGGGTTATTCCAGTAGTCATGTATGGATGTGACAGTTGGACTATAAAGAAAACTGAGCACCAAAGAATTCATGTTTTTGAACTGTAGTGTTGGAGAAGACTCTTCAGAGTCTTGGACTGCAAGGAGAGCAAACCAGTCCATTCTAAAGGAAATCAGTCCTGAATATTCATTGGAAGGACTGATGCTGAAGCAAAACTCCAATACTTTGGCCACCTGATGCGAAGAACTGACTCAATGGAAAAGACCCTGATTCTGGGAAAGATTGAGGGCAGGAGAAGGGGATGAGAGAGGATGAGATGGTGGATGGCATCACCGACTCGATGGACATGAGTTTGAGCAACCTCCAGGAGTTGGTGATGGACAGGGAAGCCTGGTGTGCTGCAGTCCACGGGGTCACAAAGAGATAGACACGACTGAGTGATTGAACTGAACTGATGTCACAAGACACCACTAACCAAATGATAACCAAAACATAACCTGACTCCTTCTCAATCACCAAATCCTGCCAAATCTACTTATTTCAGAAATTCACAAACTGTACTTCTCTCTACTTCAAGAGCTAGCGAATTTATTCAGACCGCTGTTGTCTATCTAGTGCCACTGGTCTCGAGGCTACAGATCCACTCTTAACCATTCTTAACGCTGCACCCGAAGTCATCTTCCTAACCTAAAAGCTTGCTTCTTTCCTTTTCAAATTCTTCTAACAGCCTCCACTAAATTTAAGGCAAAGTCCAAATTCTTCAGTCTATCTCACAGCGACCGGTAATGCAGCCCCATTTGTGTACCTCATCATTGCATCTCCATTCCTACTTTCTCACTCCAGCCACATGAAACTGATCTCAATTTTTCAAAAGCGGGAATTTCTGGTGTCCCGTGGTCAGGACTCAGTGAGTTTAGTGCCATTTGCCCGGGTTCCACAAGTGCAATGGCACAAAAAAATAAAAATAAATAGAAGGTTTTAACACTTTTTCAATAATTTTTTTTTTTCAAAATCAAGAACCATCAAACTCACAAGCTCTTCAAAAGATGTAGATCTCTTCTTCATCTAACTAACTTTTTTTTTTTTTTTTTGCTGTGCCACCTGGCCTGTGTAGGATCTTAGTTCCCTGACCAGGGATTGAACCCATGTCCCCTTAAGTGGAAGCGCAGAATCTCAACCACTGGATCTCCAGGGAAGTCCCCATCTAACTTCTAACCATCCTTTAGATCTCAACTTAAAAAAAACTTTCCCCAGGAAACATTTCCTTAACCCTAAAATGTGGCAGACAGTACTATTCTTTCCAAATATCCACTCCAATCCTTAAGAGGATTCTATCAATACATCTCCACCCACTGCCATGTGGCTTGAAACGCCTCCTGGGAAGAGGAAAGTGCATCACCCCCTCATCACCACCTTGGGTCTGACCACATGACTTGCTTTGACAAACAGATGGAACAGAGGCTACCTCCAGGAAGAAGCTTAAAAAGCCATCACAGTTTCCTGTTGTTCTCTCTGCCACCAGAAAAAGATGCTACAGATAAGGGACCGCTCCTTCAGCCTGAATCTTGGAAAATCAGAAAAACGTGTCTTTCCTTTTTTTCACCCATTTTCCTTTTTTTCAAATGTGGCCACTAGAAAAAATTTAATTGCATGTGGCTCACATCACATTGGGGCTTCCCTTGTAGGTCAGTTGATAAAGAATCTGCCTGCAATGCAGGAGACCCAGGTTCAATTCCCAGGTCTGGAAGACCCACAACAGTATTCTTGTCTGGAGAATCCTGTGGACAGAGGAGTCTGGCGGGCTACAATCCATGGGGTCACAAGAGTTGGACACGACTTAGCAACCAAACCACCACCACCACCACCACATCACGCTGGACAGCTGCCAAGTCGCTTGGGTCCGATCTGTGTGACCCCGTAGATGGCAGCCCACCAGGCTCCGCCGTCCCTGGGATTCTCCAGGCAAGAACACTGGAGTGGGGTGCCATTTCCTTCTCCAATGCAGG
This sequence comes from Aepyceros melampus, assembly GCA_006408695.1. Taxonomy (NCBI): domain Eukaryota; kingdom Metazoa; phylum Chordata; class Mammalia; order Artiodactyla; family Bovidae; genus Aepyceros; species Aepyceros melampus. The sequence continues at coordinate 150,380 of SJXQ01002946.1, read as the reverse complement.
AAACTGAAAAGTGAAAGTGAAGTCGCTCAGTCGTGTCCGACTCTCTGTGACCCCATAGACTGCAGCCTACCAGGCTCCTCCATCCATGGGATTTTCCAGGCAAGAGTACTGGAGTGGGCTGCCACTGCCTTCTCCCCATTGGACAGCGTAATGCTTACATCTAGGAATGAAGGTTCTCTGACAACATAATTTTTAATTGACTATTCAAATTAGATTAATTTTAAAAGTTTAAAACTGAAATTTCTGCAACAACCCCTATCATGAGGTACTTTTAAGTTTATATAACTCTTTTCTGGTTATTCATTTGACTTGATTTTTTTTTTTTTTAAAAAGGAGGGGGGGGAAGCCTATCAGAAGGATATTGAGTCAGCTGCCTCTGAATCCTATTTCAGATTTTAGGTTACCAAAATAAGTCACTCACTCTCAAATAACCCCTCAGGGCAAATGCCAATTGAAGTTTTTATGTTCCAGACTGCTGTACTTATAATTGCAGACAAAATGTCAAAGCAATTCTCCAAAGGTTGTGTACGCTACAAATGATAAGATATTTTCAAATCCTAGGCTAACTCATTATGTATCTCCCTTTTCAAGAGTTTAAGAGGTACCTCCTTACCACCATATGCTGCTTCTTTGTTCTCTTTAGCCTTTTAAGTATGGTTTCTTTCAATAAAGTACTTGATAGCCTGAAAGGAAGCGGCCCAGAAAAGTATGGAGGTTAAATAAGTATAACTATAACCCTAGGAGTTCTAAGTGAGAGAAAGCAGCAAGGCAAGGTTTGCTTTTTAGCCTGTTTTCTCTCTTTGAACCAGCCTGTCATTAAGTTAAAAATAACTCTAATCTGGTAATAACTTTTTACTTTTAAAGAAATTAAATTATGAAAATCAGCATACGAGCTCAATATTCCAACTGTCCAATAAAAACCTGTCTTAAAACTACTATTTAACCCCAGCTCTTAAAATGCTTGTCATGTTTTTTCTTGGCAAATAAAGTTATTCTTACCTAGAGCCAGAATAACCATATATTCTTACAGCTTCTCCTTATTATACCATCTAAAACTTCTCATACTGATGCTACTAAGGTTATGAATTAGCTTCTAGGCTTTAGAAACTAGGGTAGTCAAAGCAATACAAAAAAAATAGTAATAATAATCTACAGCAGGCTGCCTGCAGGTTCAGTTCCTCCCTAAAGTCCATCTTGACTTAAACACAGTCAATGCAGACTTCTACTGTCAAACAATCAGATCAAGAAGCGATTCTGATAAAATTAACTTTTCCAGGTAAGATCTAGGCCCTTGCCTGTAGTAGTACTATCCTGGGAAGCAATGTGACATTGATTTAGAGGTACAGTCCAATAATCATGGATATGCAACCCAGTCATTAAATGTGTGCGCATCATTCACAACTGTCACTGTAAGTTTAATGAAGACATACAACAATGCCTTCCAGAACACAATGCTCATAGCTTTAAGTCAATAAAATACCATACAAATTTGCTACAGAATATACATGCAATCCAAAGGGGGGAATCAGGAGAAAATTAAAGTATGAAATCCTATTAAAAACATAATTGTAACTATAAACTTAAAACTGAAAAAACCAACACTTTAAATGCAGCAGTTACCCAACCACATACTCGTTCTCCTCTATGAAATCACTAATAGCCCAATAAAAAAATATGCCAACCTGCCAACCACACAGTACAATAGTTTAAAAACCATCCTCAAAGTGCTTCCACTTGTAGAAATTCCCAAGGGAGCAATTTCTCCCCAATAGGTTAACACAATTTAAGAACTCCTTTGTGAAGAGTTCTAACAACTGGTAGGGGAGATTTTAAAGATGAAGAATTTTTATTAAATACACAACACTTTAAAAGTTACACATATCAGTGTTTAAAAGAAACGCTTCATATATACCATTATATTTCAACAATTTCAGTACATGATCGAAAAAACCTAGGCTGCCAGTTCTAAGTTAGCTATCTAAAGTCATTTTTTTTTTTTAAACAGAGCTCAGTCCCTATTAGAAACTCAGAATGTGTCTCCTCCGTATTGCAGTTTCTTATACTTCACTAGGACCAGACGTGAAAATCAACATCCAGTAATATTCATGTGAATAACCATCAACTGCTCAAAAGACATGTGACAAGGATACAGTATATTTCCACAAGTAATTTTTTACTTCACTGATGTTTTGGAATGTTATTTAAAAAAAAAAAAAAATAGGGCACTTTTAGAATAATGCTGTGTTTGGGAGAGCTGGAGCACTTCTCGAAAACAATGCTCCCAAAGCCCTAACAGGACAAGAAGCACCAGATTACCACTTCAACCTCTCCCTTAAACACACCGTAACTTATACCACAGGCTTCCCAGGTGGCTCAGTGGTAAAGAGCACACTCGCCAAAGCAGAAGACACCAAGAGAGGGGAGTTCGAACCCTGGGTGGGGAAGATCCCCTGAAGAAGGAAATGGCAACCCACTCCAGTATTCTGGCTCGGGAAATCCCATGGACAGAGGAGCCAGGCAGGCTATAGTCCATGGGGTCGCAGAGTCAGACATGACTGAGCCACTGAGCGCTCACACATAAATATCTTGTGCTACCAGCTGGAACAAACAGTGGATTCACAGTATTAAAAGCGAAGGAATTGCATTCCATGTTGCTTTTCTGATCTACTTTCAGGCCTGAGGTACCAAGAGCACTGGATTCTCCTCCTGACTCTTACCATTTACAAGCGTGTGATCTCAACTGTCTGGGCCTAGCAGGCACACCCAGGGAGGGGGACCCCACCATCTCCAGGATCTAGCTCTGCTCTGAGATACTCTGGCTGCATTTCTTCGAGAGTCTTCCTACAGCATGGACTCATTTTCCAAGTCCCTTCCTGCGTGAACACCTAATATCGTCAAACTACACTGAAACAATCCCATAAAGCACTACATTAAAGGCAGGATCAAAGAGAAATATAATCAAATATATGGCTCACACTCGCACTTCCTTCTACACGGAAGCAGACACTGCTGAGAAATCAAGTCCTTTCAAAGGGAAAGCGGTGATAAAGCTAACACAGTAGCCTTTACTCTCGAAGCGTTCTGTACACTAAAGAATGCTAGATTCAAAAACCTTTTTTACGGTTAAGATTCAAAAAAGACGCATCTGGCATCCATAAAAAAAGTAAGAGTGGTACAAGTTTCGCTAAGAGAGTTGACAATAAGCTTGACAGCAAGAAACCTTAAGCAATGATTAGGATGCCTCTCAATTAAAACATCAGCCTCGTGTTCCTACAACACAACATTAAAACTGTAAGCATGTCTTTGAAAAACGCTGTTTAAAGATAAATACCGATATTGTACACCGCCAGAATTCCAAATCTGTGCAAGTCCAGGGATAGAAGGCATCGGCTCCTCCAAGGTAACTTTCTTTACTGTCTTTCCTCTAAGTCTGGAAATTCATTCTTGATTTTGATCCCGTCAGTTCATCAGCCTCCAGTGCATTTGGAAGGAGCAAAACACAAATGTCCCCGCAGAGATCGGGGTGGGGGGGGGACGGGGGGGGACGCAGTCGCGCCTTGTACAACCCGGATCACGAGGCCGCGCAAGTACGATTTCCAAAACTTAAGCGGAAGGTTTAATTTTAAAAGAAAAAAGCAGCAGCAAAGGAAACCCCATTCATCCCCGGTACTTAGGGCCTAACGCCAACCCCCGCTGGGAGTGGGATGGAGGGTAGCTCCTCCATAACGAGGCCCGGGGACAAAGTGCGGAGCCAGGGGAAGGATGGAGGGCGCAAGGCTCGGAGGCGGCCTGAGCCCGGCCAGCCGGCCGGCCCGCCCGCACACCACCCCCACCCCCCACTCCCGGATCCGCGGGCCCGGGGCTCGGGCTCCGGGTGCAGGCCCGCCGGCGCCGGGGTGGCTGACAGCTGCCACCGGCGCAGGGCTGCGCGGCCCACCTCGCCCCACCCCACCCCGCGGGCGGCCTGGCCGGCGCTGCTGGAAAAGATACTCCCGGGTGCGGAAGGCCTCCTGAGTGTGCGCGATCGTGAAGAGCGGCTCTTCGCCGGGAAGCGGCTTCACCAGGGGGAAGGGCTTGCGGCCCAGGAGCGGCGCCATCGCGGCGGCGGCGGCGGCAGCGGGGAAGGCGGAGGCTCCTCGGTGGACCCGCGGCGCAACACTAGGCCCCGCGGCCCGGAGCGAGCGCCTCGCTCCCGGGGGTGGGGTGGGGGAGGGGAGGGGTGAGAGGGCGGCGCGAACTCGGCTCCCTCACTGCTGGCGCCGCCGCGCTAGAGCCATGGAACGGGACCCACGGGCACAGAACTCCCTCACACACTTTCGCGCCGTCCCGAAGCCTCCGGCCGACCTTCGCTACGGGTCCTCGCGTTCGGCAGTCACGACTCCTCCTTAGCTGCACCGGAGGAAATTATTGAAAAATGGCGGGAGATTCCCCTCCACCCCCCCGCCCGGCCAGCGCGCACACTAACTTGCTCCCCTATGGCGCCGGTGGCGAATGCTCCAATAGGCGGAGAACTGGTCAGCACCCAGAATCTATTGGCTCAGAGGAGCTGCCGCTCTGCGGTTGGGTCCCGCCCCCTTCCCGGGCCGCCTAGTTGGGTTGCAGCTCACTAGAGGGCAGTATGAAGAGGTGAAAGGTCACGTTATGTAAGCGCCAGTGACAGACGCGCGGGCCTCCGGCGGCGGAGTTTAAAGTGGGGAAAAACGGGGAACCGAAAGGCCGGGAATTCAGAGAGGTCAGGCCAGCAAAGCCCTCTAACATGTACTGACTGCGCCATCTGTCACTGAAGGCGACACCGACATCCGGGCACCACTGTCCGTGTGGTGCGCCGGAGGGGGGAGGGGGAGCGCGCGGCCAGGGGCTTTGTCTTTCCACTCGGGCTCCGCCCCCTTCTTAAAGGCACCGCGCTCGGCCACGCCCGGAGATGCGCGGGTGGGGCTCACGGAAGGAGGGGTTGGCGGGAAGTAACCCGGAGACTTTATCGGCATNGGGGGGGGGGGGGGGGGGGGGGGGGACGGGGGGGGACGCAGTCGCGCCTTGTACAACCCGGATCACGAGGCCGCGCAAGTACGATTTCCAAAACTTAAGCGGAAGGTTTAATTTTAAAAGAAAAAAGCAGCAGCAAAGGAAACCCCATTCATCCCCGGTACTTAGGGCCTAACGCCAACCCCCGCTGGGAGTGGGATGGAGGGTAGCTCCTCCATAACGAGGCCCGGGGACAAAGTGCGGAGCCAGGGGAAGGATGGAGGGCGCAAGGCTCGGAGGCGGCCTGAGCCCGGCCAGCCGGCCGGCCCGCCCGCACACCACCCCCACCCCCCACTCCCGGATCCGCGGGCCCGGGGCTCGGGCTCCGGGTGCAGGCCCGCCGGCGCCGGGGTGGCTGACAGCTGCCACCGGCGCAGGGCTGCGCGGCCCACCTCGCCCCACCCCACCCCGCGGGCGGCCTGGCCGGCGCTGCTGGAAAAGGATACTCCCGGGTGCGGAAGGCCTCCTGAGTGTGCGCGATCGTGAAGAGCGGCTCTTCGCCGGGAAGCGGCTTCACCAGGGGGAAGGGCTTGCGGCCCAGGAGCGGCGCCATCGCGGCGGCGGCGGCGGCAGCGGGGAAGGCGGAGGCTCCTCGGTGGACCCGCGGCGCAACACTAGGCCCCGCGGCCCGGAGCGAGCGCCTCGCTCCCGGGGGTGGGGTGGGGGAGGGGAGGGGTGAGAGGGCGGCGCGAACTCGGCTCCCTCACTGCTGGCGCCGCCGCGCTAGAGCCATGGAACGGGACCCACGGGCACAGAACTCCCTCACACACTTTCGCGCCGTCCCGAAGCCTCCGGCCGACCTTCGCTACGGGTCCTCGCGTTCGGCAGTCACGACTCCTCCTTAGCTGCACCGGAGGAAATTATTGAAAAATGGCGGGAGATTCCCCTCCACCCCCCCGCCCGGCCAGCGCGCACACTAACTTGCTCCCCTATGGCGCCGGTGGCGAATGCTCCAATAGGCGGAGAACTGGTCAGCACCCAGAATCTATTGGCTCAGAGGAGCTGCCGCTCTGCGGTTGGGTCCCGCCCCCTTCCCGGGCCGCCTAGTTGGGTTGCAGCTCACTAGAGGGCAGTATGAAGAGGTGAAGGTCACGTTATGTAAGCGCCAGTGACAGACGCGCGGGCCTCCGGCGGCGGAGTTTAAAGTGGGGAAAAACGGGGAACCGAAAGGCCGGGAATTCAGAGAGGTCAGGCCAGCAAAGCCCTCTAACATGTACTGACTGCGCCATCTGTCACTGAAGGCGACACCGACATCCGGGCACCACTGTCCGTGTGGTGCGCCGGAGGGGGGAGGGGGAGCGCGCGGCCAGGGGCTTTGTCTTTCCACTCGGGCTCCGCCCCCTTCTTAAAGGCACCGCGCTCGGCCACGCCCGGAGATGCGCGGGTGGGGCTCACGGAAGGAGGGGTTGGCGGGAAGTAACCCGGAGACTTTATCGGCATAGGTTCTGTTGAGAGGTAACTTGAGGTTCAGGTTGGGTCCCCCTAAAGTTAACTTCTAGACGAGAGTTGGGTATTAGTATGATGCTTGCTTCTAGGAGTTTGCTGGAAAGGGTAATACAGAAGCTTCGTTGGAAAAATATATTAAGGGACATGTCTATTAAAGATAAATTCATTCACTCATATAGTCTTTTTTAGCACCTAAAATGTTCAGGGCCCTACGTGGGGTGCAACAGGGGAAGAAAATAAGACAGAGACTACTGCTCTGAAAAAAATAAGAGATAATCACCGTTCTATGTGATGAATACTATACATAGGGTGCAGTAGGAAAACAACGTGCCTGGAGAGTGAGAACGTTTGAGCTACTTCTCTAAGTAGACTAGTCACTCAGAATCTGTTTGCCCATCCAGTACAGTCAGAAACACACTTATTAATCATTCATCCCTATTAAATTGTTTTGTTTGTTGTTCAGTCGTTAAGTTGTATCAGACTCTTTGTGACCCCCTGGATTGCAGCACACCAGGCTCCCCTGTCCTTCACTATCTTCCGGAGTTTGCTCAGATTCATGTCTATTGACTCGGTGATGCTACCTAACCATCTCACCCTCTGTCACCCCCTTCTTCCTCCTGCCCTTAATCTTTCCCAGCATTAGGGTCTTTTCCAATGAGTTACTCTTCCCATCAGAGGGCCAAATTATTGGCACCTCAGCATCAGTCCTTCCAATGAATATTCAGGATTGAAATCTGGTTTGATCTTGCAATCCAAGGGACTCTCAAGAATCTTCTTGTTTACTACCTTGGTTAAAAAATCTGCAGTGGCCCAAGAACATATCTTTCCAGCCTAAAGAGGTCTAGACTGCTAGGTGTCCCTGAATGGCAACATGCCAATGCCAGACCTTTTTCTCTTTTCTTCTCACCTAAAAGTGAGAAGGATCATTGCCAGTAAAAGGTAAATTCTCATTTTTCGACTGAAAAATGCACAACCTAAAAGTTGTGAATTATCTTTTATTTGGCAGACAAAACCAAGGATTTAGCAACAGCATCTCAGTCTGAGAGACTGCTCAAAAGAGGTAAGGGAGGAGCCAGGATACATAGGAGTTTTTGTAACCAAAGCCAGGTAGTCAGAACACGGAAAGATTACTGGGATTTTTGTTTGTTTTCTTAAATATTTATTTGGATGTGCTAGGTCTTAGATGCCACATGCAGGCTCTTTAGTTGTGGCCTGCAAATTCTTAGTTGAAACGTGTGGAACCTAGTTCCCTGATCAGAGATCAAACCCAGGCCCCCTGCTTTGGGAGCAAAGAGTCTTAGCCACTGGACCACCAGGGAAGTCGAGAGAGATTACTGTTAATTAAAAGAAAACCAAGTATCTCAAGTTGAGGAATTTAGTGCTTTCCTATGGATGGGAAGATGCAAAAGTTCCGGCTCACTGAAATCTTTCCTTTGATATGCACCTCAGCTGTCTGGGGCCAGTATCCTCTGCTTTTTCATCCTGAGTTTCCTGGGGAGGGGTGGGGAGGGTGGACCTAGATGGCAGGCATCCTGTTTCTATCCTAAATTCTCTTCCTTTGGCCGCTGTAAGGTGATGGCTTGATGCCTGCAACATCTTTGTTTACTGATGTGGCAGATATTTCCACACACACCACCCCTCCCCCAACCCTTTGATCGAGGTCAGACATCAGCTCTTAGAAGCCCTTCAGGCCATCTAGGCAATTCTGGTGGCTCAGATGGTAAAGCGTCTGCCTGCAGTGCAGGAGACCTGGGTTCAGTCCCTGGTTTGGGAAGATCCCTTGGAGAAGGAAATGGCAACCCATTCCAGTACTCTTGCCTGGAAAATTCCATGGACTGAGGAGCATGGTAGGCTACAGTCTGTGGGGTCGCAGAGTCGGACACGACTGAGCAACTTCACTTCCTTTCTTTCAGGCCATCTAGCAGTGAAGAGAGCTTATCTCCCTTCAGTAGCCATTTCTTCTAAGAGGATTAGGAGAAACCTCAAAGGCCGTGGCATTTGAGCTGATTGTGAACAGATGAAGTTGCAGCTCGCTAGGCAGAAAGAAAAGAGGAATGGGCATCCTAGGCAGGAGGAGCAGCAGAGCAGACACGGTAAATTCAGGGCCTAAACATAGGGATCTCCAGGCAGAAAGTATCAAGAGAAGAGAATGGCAAAGGGAAGTTCTCATTCTGCCACACAGCATGTGAGGGTTGAATGGGACTGACCACGTGGAAGGGAATGGCAGGAGCAGTCACCGGGGCAAATGGTCAGCAAGGTCAGGGAAGACAAGTGGCCGGACTTGAGAGGCACAGACAAGATGACTAAGGGCATGGATGCTTGCAGAGCTAGACTCCTAATGGCAGACTACACGCAGAGTGAAAACTCCAAAAACACTGCGGGGGTAAATGGGGGGCCATTTGTGGTATTTCCAAAAATGCACCCAGTTGCACATCAGAATGGGCACCAGTCATTCCAGTGCTTATGGCCGCTGTGGACCGGAACGCAGCCCTGGTGTTGGTAAAGCAGAGATCTAAAATGGGAGACTCAGGGATGGGCTCGGGCTCAGCCCTAAGGACTGGAGGTACCCTGGAGAACCATCAAGAACAGCTGGAAATCCTGCTGGAAGTAGAAACTAGAGGTGGGGCTTTATGAATAGAGAATATCAGCTGCAGCTCCACGAAAAGGAGCTGAGAAGTGGCTCTCCAAATAAAGAACAGTGCTTACTTGGACAGACAAGAGTTATGGGTGGTGGTGTTTTTCTTTTTCTTTCATTATATTTTCATGTATTTTCCCAGTATGTTTTTCTATAGTGATATTTTCATTTTAAAATAGAAAAAATAATAAGCTTTAATATGACTGTTGCTTGGCAGTTGTCCTCCATTTCTACGGCTCCAATTTAACACTCATCTTTCACTGATACAGACCTAAACCCTTGATTAGGCAGTTTCAGCTTCTGTACTTTTTTTCATTGTGCCATGCAATGAAAGAGGATATAGTTCCCTGACCTGGGATCAAACCTTTGTCCCCTGTAGCAGAAGTCTGGAATCCTAACAACTGGATGGCAAGGGAAGTCCCTACAGTTTCAGCTTCTGGTTGGTCTTTTCCGGCCTGTCCTATTGGTTCCTCAACCTCAGAACATCCCAAATCCACTGTCTTTTATTATTTTTCTTCCCTCCATCACCTTGGGGGAGGGGCAAGTGGGAAGTGAGGGCTTAATGGGTGCGGGTTTCTGCTTGAGGCAATGAAAACATTTGGATCTGTATAGTGGTAATGATTGTGCGTTGCTGTGAATGCACTTGGTGCCACTGAACTATGTACTTTAAAATGGTTAAAATGGCAAATTCTATGGTTGTGTATTTTACCACAATAAAAAGTTAAAGGAAAAACTTAAACAATCAGCCACCTAAGGACCTGGAGCTGTGGGAAACACATCCCACGTACACAGGGGCAGAAGTGTAACTCGAAGGATGTGATAACCTCAGAGAGTCTCCAAATAGTTTTCATTGAAGTCACTCTGTGGGAGTCAAGACAACTGACAGGGCCCAGCCCGCAGTGACTTCACAAGCACTCAGCCACCATCACCGCCAGCCCCTGCCCCCACAACCCTCAAGAATGATGCACTCAGCTGCCAACCAGACATATTTCAAATAGTTTAATTTTAAAAATATTCTATTCAGTGCTAAAATATGTCTTCACTCACCATTGTCCGTTTCCATTTTCTTAAACTTTTTTGAAACAAAAAATAAATCACAAGGTTCGATGAAACATGCAGATTTCAAAGAAAAGGGAACTTTCTAGAAAGTCTGGGCTGAAGGAGTACTGTGGGGATGAGTACTGTCAGAACCTCAAATTCTCGCTGGGGCAGAGTCTGCGGCAGGAGAGCTGGGGACCATGGCAGGAGGCAGGGGGATACTGGAATGAAATGTCCAGGTGGAAACAGCTGCGAGTATGTGCGTGTGTGTGTGTTGGGGGAAGGGGGTGGTTACAGTGGGGCACAAAGGACTGTCAGCAGCCAGAGAGCCCACGAGAGGCAGGATGGCCTCAGGAATGGGTACAAGTGCCAGGACAGCATGAAGTCTAGGTGGGACTTTTCTGCCGTCGTGTGGAGTTAAGCCCTTCCCTTCCCTCCAGAGTCTACTCAGGCATTCTCCAACAGCAGCCTACAGGGTCCCTAGCCCTATGGGCAAGTCCATGAATCTACAGTCTCCATTCAAGTTCAAGTAAGCCCTTGGCACGCTCTTCTCTGGAGGGTGCCTTCCCCCTCTCTTTCCTCTTGCAGAAGCACCAGCAGCTCAGTCCAGAGGCTGTGGAGCAGAGAGTGCTACTGGAGGTGACAG
>SJXQ01002946.1:103293-139433 GCA_006408695.1 Aepyceros melampus | reverse complement strand
GTATAAGAGACGAGTGCTACTGGAGGTGACAGATGATCCTGGAGCGGCTGAGGCACCAGCCTCCTTGGGGTGCAAAGAGGACAGGAGTGCTCCTCTTCTCAGGATCAGGCAGACACAGGTGCCAGGGACGGGAAGATGATGCTACAACCCCAGGTCCCATGTCCGCCTTCCAGCCCAGAAGGCTCTGAGGTGCAGGCTCTGGACCCCGGTGCTCACCCTTACCCCAGCAACACAGCACAGCCAGAACCAGAATGCAATAAATAGAGGCATGGGGCCTGGAGGTGAAGGGCGCCAGGGTGGTGCTAGCTTTCCGACGCTGTCTGTGGCACTGCAGGCTGGTCCATACAGAAGCGTTTCAGGGGAGGGGCACTTGAGTCTTCCTCTTCCTCAGCAATCTAGACGCAGCCAGAGCATGGAATGACAGGGCATCAATCTGAAGCAGACCTCCCCTTCCACCCTAATCACAACCCCGCCTGTCTTACAGATCACAGGACCTCTTCCCTACCTCCTAATCTTCTAAGCAGCATCCCTCGCTGCCTCCCCAGCCCCACCACATCCCTCCCACGTTAGAGAGCCAGTGCACAGCAACAGAGCCCTGACATTTTCCTTAGAAACCAGGAAACCCAAAGCACCTCCTTACCTGTGTCTCTAGAGGAACTGGTTCTTCCTTTGTGAGGGTTGGAGGTTCATCAGCAACTTCCGAGGCAGGCAGGGAGGGCTCTGAAAAAGCAAAGTCAGTGTAACTGCATGGCCTGCTGGGACGGGAGACCCCCCAGGCTGGAGGAGTGTTCCTGAGAGGCGCCTTGGTGAAGGGGTATCCACTGGTTATAGAATCAACATACGTTCTAAGAAGAAATTTACAGAATCCAGTACACAGGGCACCAACTCTGAAGTTAGAAGGAATGAAACAAATCAAAATCAGGCAGTTCTACCAGCTGTGGGATCGTGCCCAAGCAACTGAACTTTTTAAGACAGCTTCCTCATCGATAACATGGAGGCAACAGTTGCTATTCCACGGGCTTGAAGGAGAATCCTGTTTGCTATTTTAGTCACTAAGTTATGTCCAACTCTTTTCTGGCCCCATGGACTGCAGCCCACCAGGCTCCTCTGTGGGATTTACCAGCAAGAATACTGGAGTGGGTTGCCATTTCCTTCTCTAGGGGATCTTCCCAACCTAGGGATCAAACCCACATCTCTTGCACTGCAGGCAGATTCTTTACTCCTAAGCCAGCAGGGAAACCCGAGACTCATACCAGGCCTCAAATATGAAAAGTGCCTTCCTTGCGGAAAGCCTGGCACTCAATCTTGTTGCTGTTTCTTTCCACCATTCTGTGAAAGGGGAAAATACAACCATTCCCCAAAAAAGCCTCAAACAATGGACAAATGGCTTGAAGCTGCCAGCTCTGAGGCACTGTCTCTAACTATGACTCTTAAAAAGATCGAAAGCAAGAGCACGGCCCCTCCAAGACACACGTCCTGGGCCAGGGAAGACTCACCCTCAAGAATCTCTTGGCCCAGCGTGGGGGGCTGGGAGTCATCTGTGCGGAAGTCGGAGGTGTGTGCAGGGCTCAGGGACTCGCTCTGCTGGGGGCTGGGGCTCGAGTTGGTGCTGCTGTCCACCTTGAGCTGATAGACATCAGACACGGAACTCTGGTTGCTGTTTTCATCTGAAAATCAAACACGACAAAGGCAATGGCTGAGGCTGGCCATGCTCGAGGGGGACCCAGTACAGAGCCAAGGGCCTGGAGTCTCTGCAGACAGCGTGGACACAGCTGCAAACAGCCCCTGAACCAAGGGCAGACATTCCCAGGGCTTCTGCACATCACAAATTACCAACAGAATCTAAATTGACGGATTTAAGCACATGTTATTTTATGACATATATTCTAAGCACCACCGGATGCAGCCAGAATCTTTAAGTTTATGCAACATTTATATGTCAGGGAGGTTAATATAAGCATATGAGTCCCTTCTTTAGTATCCACTAATTATAGCTGGGACCTGGTATTTTCTCACAATCCAGTGAATGGAGGGACGTGGCTCTCCTCTCAATCTTTCTCACAAGAAGTGTAGAAAATGACAGTCTGTCTGCCATTCTCAGCTATCTGAAGGAGGGCGACAGGGTCTGGAGGTGGTCATCTCAGGCCTTGCACCTGCCCAGGCTCTACCTCACTGCCTCATGGACCACTGGATCCGACCTGGGAAGCGCTGCTGAAGGCTTAAAGTCACCACCCAAGTTAAAAACCGACTCAACAATTCCTTCCCCTCCCCCAGCTGGGCAGCCAGTCACCAAATTGGACCCATCCTACTGCTCTGATGCCACATGTGTCCACTCCTTCCTCCTCCACTGCCTCAGCGCAGGCCTGGGCTCTGGCAACAGCCATCCAGCTGCCCTTCCTTGGGTCTCAGCCTCCCCCCGGCAGGACTCACACCACTGCCAGAGTGAACTTGCTAAACCCTTCTGCGGTTCCCTGCTGCCCACTAGAGGGCCCTATCACATCCTACACACTGCTCTCGAATCTCCAGGCTCACTGCCTGCCGTTCTTCCTGCATACCCTTGGCTCCAGCCAGGTCGGACCCAAACCTAAGAGCAGCTACCAGCACTGAGTCTGGTACGACGTGCTCCTTCCCGTCTTCCTGCAAAGCACCGACGCCTGCCAACCGGCAGCTCAGGCATTCTCTCCTCTGCAGAGCCCTGGGTCCCAGGCACCTTTGGATGGGCACGACCACCCCCTCTCATGCTCCTGCTGCTTCCTGTGCACACCTGCATTTACTATGTTACACACTGGTCTCCCTCCGTTACACCTGGTGCAGGCAGGCTCTGTGGCTCACGGGTCCTTGAGTCTCCAGCACAGTACACAGGACCTGGCAGCCGGCAGGAGCGCATTAAACGTTCACTGCGTGGAAAGGGTGAGACGGTGGCCAGGCTGAAGAAGTGAAGCCCCCCCTGTCTCCTGGAGCTTTATGCTGCGGGAACAGCTCACGCAGCTGGAGAACTGTCCCCCTGTAGTCTCTTCTGTACCACTCGAACCTTGGGGTGGGGGCGGTTAGAGGAGAGGGAAGGAGGGATACCTGGTGGTTCCCATCTAGCTCCAAAGAGAAAATCCTAAGCCTTTTCTAGTCTTCATTTTGCAATAACCACTATCTTCTACACTAAAACGGAAGCAGCATTTTATTATACAAAATAATAAAGTTCTGTCACTCTTCAGCTTAGGTAGATACTTTTCTTCTCCAAGTATCAGTTTCCTTAAATCGGGATAATGGTAACTGCCCAGTTTATAACCCAGGCTGATGCAAGTGTAAAAAGGAGACACTGAAGTGATAGTGCTTCATAAGCAGTAACTGCCACAAGGTATAAAAGGTAGAGTTCTCAGTGCAGTGCTGACTCAGGCCGGACGTCTACCAAAGACTGGTTTAGGAGGCAGAGCTTGGCCTAAGTGTAGACAAACAGACAGACGCCCCAGCCTGGGTGGGGGGCGGGGAGGTGCTCCTCTGAAGTGCTCTCATCAAATGCACAGTCTAAAGAACAGAGCTTCTGATCCAGAAAACCAGGACCTACCACGGGTCCTCACTTATGAGTGACTAACTTTAGACATAGAACCTTGCCTCCCTGAGCCTCAGTTTCCTTAACTGGAAAGTGAGGAGACTCATCTATCCTGCAGGGTTACTGTGAAGGTGAAATGCAAAGACTGTCAGGTGCCCAGCAAGATACCAGCAAAACTGTGGGCACTGAAATGACACACAGACCAGTCTTCGGAATATTGATGGGGCATCTAAATGTTCATTTTCCTGCAAGGAAGACATGAGGATGCAACTCACCCTGGAATTCAAGAAGGAGAGAGGAATTGGCTGAGGCATCAGAGGGAAAGCCATTAGGTTCCCGGGCTGCAGAACTGTTCGATTTTGACTTTTCTTTCTAGAAAAGGAAAAAAAGAGGAATATGACAGAGCCAAGCAGAAGACTCACAGAGAGAGAGAAAGAAGGTGCTGAGACACCAGAGGTCTGGATTAGGAACATGAGGAACAACGGTGGTTTTAAGACCCGAGGAATAACAGCATCCTGGAAGAGGTGTCCCCGGGCCTCAGTGGTCTATCAGTAAAATGGACCCTTCCAGCGCTAATCTCATGACTCACAAGAGAGAGGCAGCTATGTGCATCTGCTTCCATTGGAGTTCTCTGTGGGACCCTCCTGCTTTCTGCCCTGATCAGAATGCTCTGCTCGATCATTTCCTACATGGATGGGTGAGAATTACAAAATACTCATTTGAGAAAGATCCCTGTTTCAGGAGGACAGCTAGGGGTAAAAAGTGAAAGAAGAAAGGCCCTTTGACTAGACAAAGGAAGGAGTCACTTTATATGTAATGTGAGCAGGGACAGGACAAGGGGCCCCTACAAGCTCTACTCCTGACCAATCCACCCCCTCCACTCGCAGTGACCTCCCATGTCTACCTCTGCCTTCAGGCGGGATGCAGGTCACATGGGTGGGGAACCACATGGAAGGTAAGCACTAGCCTGCAACACACCAGCCCACAGGGAAGGCAATCACCAGCCCAAGCATTTGCAAATGAGAGCATCCTCACAGCTGGAATTTCAAATCTGGACAATTCCAAATTTACTAATCCATACTTCACATACTTGTCACTTTATCGTACACGCACTGTACTGGTAACACAGCTTAGTTTTTGTGAATACTCTCAATCGTAACTCAGCAATAAGTCTACTGTATATATATATGTACGTAGTCCTTCCCTTCATGTTTTATATGGAGACATAATTTTAGTGCAATTACACTTTACCACTTAACTACAGAGGCTACCTAAACATAATTTTTACTGGCTGCATAATATTCCAGGTATCATACTCATTCAATCACTACTCAACTAGTGGACATTTAGCTTTACCTTATTTAGGACTGTGTTTGTTTAGTACTAGTAGAAATAAATCTACAATGCTTAACTTTTATTTTTCTTGGATTATTTGGCTAAATTCACACCAAAAAAAAAAAAAAGAAATCTTCTGGATCAGAAAGTATAAACACATTTCTCTTAAAATACCCTGTGCTTCCCTACTCTCTACCAGAAGGCTGGCAATACATTTGGAGTATAAGCGTCCAGAACCCATGCCAACTTTTGGTGTTACTGTTATTTTTCCCTGATCTCTCCTTAGTTCAATGATTCTCTGCTCACGTAAAACATGCATTCACTATAAGAAATTCTGAAAATACAGGAAAGGAGATGAAAATCATCTGCACAACCAGAGATACCCAAAACATATAATTGTATCGAAATGGACCATGATTCAGTATTATAACTTGCTCCTCACCCCAACTCATCATATTAAAAACATTTTTCTATGCCATTAAGTAGTTTTTTAGACCATCTTTTAAAAGTGTAACAAAGCTGTACAATATACAGGTGCACAATAACTTAATTCTTTACAGCTAAGGTCTTCATTTTGCTTGCAATTTTTAAATACCATGAACAACACTGGAATACTCAACCCTGCAGATGTACCTTGTACACACCATGATTACGTCCTGAGGATAAATGTCTAGAGGTAAAACTTCTAGATCAAAGGCATAAATATTTTGAAGGCTCCTCCCACACACACACACACTCAGCTTTACTGAGGTATAACTGACAAATAAAACTGTACAATATTTAAAGTATATCCTGGGGTAATTTGATATGTATATATATTGTGAAAGGATTCCCAACATCTGGTTAATTAAGCTTTTAAGTATACATATATGATCAACCTGTAGAAAGTCTGTCCCAGTTATTCTCCCATCAGCAGTGTCCCACTCCCTTACATCCTTCACATATTCTTCTTTACCAATTTAATCATTTTCTATTTTTCCTAACCTAACACGTCTATGCCAGTACCTTTGAAGCTGGCACACTACCACAAACCACTGGAAGGTAGATAAACCAGTGGACCTCAGGGTCCAGCCCAGAAACCAATACAAACACTGTGAGAAGTCCTTTGGAGAGACAAAGGGAGCTGAGTCCTAGACAAGCAGAACCTGAAATAGCAAAGGGGGATATCCCCCAGGTCCAGTGGTTAAGATTCTGCACTTCCTATGCAGGAGGGGCAAATCTGATCCCTGGTTGAGGAAGTGAGATCCCATATGTGCATGGCACAAGCGGGAAAAAAAAGAAATAGGCAAGGGCCAAGGGCTTCCGTGTGAGCAATGGGGAAGGGGGCGTCCGCAGTGTCCTCCCCACACGAGATCGAGCAGCCTGACCTGTGGCCTGTATGGCATTGGCATCACCAGAGCCAAGGGTAGATGAAAAACAAAGGGTGACCCCAGAGCCCCTCTAACTTTCAGCCACCAGCTCCATGGACTCGGCGAGGATGGCTGTTCGCAGATAGAGGCAGCATGTGGAGACTGGTACTAGAGAGCTCCCTGGGAGACAGCAGAAGATGAGAGGGGGGAAAGGGAAAGGCTGAAGCCCGAGGTTAATCTCATCCCCTCAGCTATTCAGAGGAGAAAGCACGGAGCTTAGGCTCACGCTCTCCCTTCAGTTACATGTTTCTAGCCAACACAGCTCAAAGTCGAAAGGAAAAGATGAGTGCACAGAGAAAACTAACCAGACACTGGAGGGAAACAGGCCCCATGAAAGACAATTAACAGAGCAAGCTATGCCAGGAGAAGTGCACTAACAGGACAGAAGAATCTAAATAAAATAGGGCACGTCTCCTCAGAGAGACAAGAATGGCACGGGAAAGTTGTTCTGAACCACCGCCAAGGATATTTGGTATGAGCAATGGAATTGTTCAAAGTAAAAATTAGGTGAATGAGTTTATTAGCGGAAATAGTTAAGAGCTGAAGAAAAGATTAATGAGCAAAAACTAGATGAAGAAGTCAGAATATACAAAGAAAGGATAAAGAGATGAAACAAACTAAAAGTTAAGAAATGAAGCTAGATGCCAACATTGCAGGATATTCCATTTAGGGAGCTCCCTGGTGGCCCAGTGGTTAGTATTCCAGGCGCCCAGTGCTTTGACCAGGGTTCAGTCCCTGGCCAGGGAACTGAGATCCCACAAGCCACACGGTGTAGCCAAAAAAAGGAAATTCTATTCAAAACGAAGGACAGGGTAGGGATGAAAGGGTTGGGGGAGGGAAGCGATGGAGACCAGAGGTTCAGAGGAAAATACAGAATTTGATAAGCTTTATACATTGATATGGAAAATTAGTGTAAGTCTTATTAGGTTGGAAGTTGCCAATAAGAAGATTAAAAATAGAATGTAGAACTTCCAGATCAGCAGAAGAAAATCTGTCTAGTCATCATGAGGTGAAGAGGAAAAAAATAAAAGGAAAGTGTATTATGACCGAAATCCTTGTCCATAAAAATAGAACTTTTAGGTGGTCACACTTTCCCAGCCTTTCTGGCGCCTAGACATGCCACAGCTATTATGAACATTTAGTATATACATCTTAAGGAGACTTCTGGGAAACTCCTTAAATTGATGAGAACACTATTTGCCAACCCGTCCACTCTCTTACTTGAATATGCTGAATGATGACTGGAGCTCGAACTTGGAATATAAGGTCAAACATGAACAGAGGAATGGGTACAGAGTTTTTTACCTCTGCAAGACGAAGAGTTTCAGAGACGGGTTATACAAGGTGAATACACTCAACAATACTGACTGTACATGCTCAAGAGGTTAAGATGGCAAACTTCATGATACGTGTATTTTACCACAACAGAAACAACGTAAAATGAATAAAACCATTACTCCCTTAAAAGCAAATTTAAAAACAAAAGGAATAGCGAGGCTGTCAGAAACCTGGGTCCCTGGGGACTCTTAGAACAAAATTACCACACCAGTCCTGGACTGCATACTTCTGTTTCTCTAAGAATAAAATAACTGCTTTAAACCACTGCTATTTTGAGTTTTCCGTCACCCACAGCTAAACCTAATCCTAATATGCCCAATAAGCAGAAAAATGTAAAACGGGGAAAAACAGTATTACAAGACATACCAGGCAAATACAAATCAAAAGAACATGGGATATAAAGTGTAGTATCAGATAAAACAGAATTTGAGGTGAGAAAGGGACAAAGAAGGACATTACATACTGGTAAAAGGAGGAACAGGTCAAGGTGAGGTAAGAATCATAAACATACATAGATCAAAAATAGAGCTTCAAAGTACAAAGGGATAAGGACTCACAGACCATGAAGGATACGAAGAGCTGACTCATTTGAAAAGACCCTGATGCTGGGAAAGATTGAGGGCAGGAGAAGAGGACAACAGAGGATGAGATGGTTGGATGGCATCACTGACTCGATGGACATGGGTTTGGGTGGACTCTGGGAGTCGGTGATGGACAGGGAGGCCTGGTGTGCTGTGGTTCATAGGGTCGCAAAGAATCGGACACGACTGAGCGACTGAACTGAACTGAGACCATGAAGAAGCAAACAAATCAACAATTTCACACACTCTTTTCAGAAACATACAGAGAAAACCATACAAAGATGAGCAAAGATACAGAAGATTTGGATAACATAAATCCTTCAATTGTTTAATTTCATATCAAGAGTATAATGTTTTAATTATAAGTGAACTGTCCACAATTACAGATCAGATCACAAAAAAAGTCCCAGTAATCCCAAAGAACAAATACCCTACCAATTCCAGAGAATCAGAGCCCCAATTTTAAAAGGACAGCTTTCAAAAACCTCACATATCTAAAAACTAAATAACATTCTATTAAATAACCTTTGGGTTAAAGGGGAAACCAAAGAGAAACCTATGAAAATCTTATAGCTAAACGAAGCCATCATGATATCGTGACACTCATGTATGTCCAAATCTGTGGGAGATAACTATAGAAGTGAAATGGACTGCAAAAAAAAAAACAAAAACAAAGAAAAACTAGAAAAAAAGTGCTAAGTGTTCAACACAAGAAGTGGAAAAAACAGAATAAAACAAAAAAAGGAAAATAACCAGGGCAAAAATTAATCAAATAGAGAACAAAGCAGAATGAAAGAAAGATGAACAAATATTACACAATGATTCTTTTAATAAAGATTTTAGGACCATGTTACATGGAAAAAACATAAATAACAAATGTGAAAAAGACAAAATAATTAGCAACAGAGACTTTAAAGTACAAAAGGATATTACAAATTACTACACAGCAGTTCACATGAAAACTGATCAGTGTTCGTCAGCAGGGGTACTGTGGCCTTCTGGACAGGCTGATTAATTCTTCACTGCACAGGACTGACTCATGTGTTGCCAAAAGCTTAGCATGGCTGGCCAACCAAACAGTGCCTTGCCTCATTTCTCAACACTCTTGGGGAAGTGGGTAAGGGTAAAGACTCAGCACTGTCCCCTATTAGAGAAACAACCCCCTACTTGAAATGGAAACATTTTTTGGAAAAGACACAAAACAGCAAAATAAGTACAGAAAAAAGGAAAACCTAAATCCACCAATCACCATGAAAGCCCCTGTATGATAATAGGCACCTCTCCCGCCACCAAAGATCCAGAAAGTAGTAAAAGTAGGGTCTTCATTTTATGCAAGTTGTTCTAGAAATCAAAAGAGGGGGAAACTGCCTACTTTGTGTTAGGATGCTGGTGTAAACAAGGTAAAGACAGCATAAGAAAAGAAAATTACAGACCAGATGCAGACACCTCAGTTATCTGCGAACTGAGTACAACGTTATGAGAAAGGAAAGAAGAAAGGCGTGTCCAAGTAGAATCTGTCTTAAGAATGCAATGGTTCAAACAGAAATTCATCACTTTAATAGATTAAAGGACGAAAGTCCTATGAACATTTAAGTAAACATAGAAAGAGCAGCTGGATTAAGTCCAAATTATCTATTCATAATTTTTAATAAGCCTTAGAAAACTAAAAAGAGGAAGGAATTTTTCATTCCGGTAGACTATCTTTCCAAAAACCTACAAGAGAGAAAACTAACTCTACTTAACATGAAGACACTCTAAAAGCATAGTAAATAAATCTAGCACAGAAACAGATAAAATAACAACAAAAAAATGGAAAGCTCAAAAACAAAAACATGTGAATACAGCCTATAATAGGGATGACATCACATACCAGTGAAGAAGGAGATTATGGAGTGACCAGTATTAGGGGTAGTGGCTCATGATATGAAGGAAATTAAAGTTATATTCTTATAATATAAGAAAATATGATTTTCTTAAACCTACACGGATTAAAGGTCTAAAAATGAAAGTTAAATTAAAAAGCTAGCAGAAGATGCAGAAGTCCTCTATAACCAGGAAATGGAGAATAATTTTGAAACATCACCCTGGAAGTAAAAATCAGAAGGAAAAAGTTAACTTGACAGAAAAAAATTAAAGGCTATTACTGACAAAGTTATCATATGTGACATGTCAGACAAAGACAACTGCCATGTACAAAACTAATTCAAGTTTTCTGTATCTATAACATAAAAGAATCAATGCAAATCAGAAAAGTAAAGACAAGAAGTCCAATATAAGAATAAGGAAAATTTAAGAAATCAGAGGGGAATTCCCTGGTGGTCCAGTGGTTAGTAGGACTCCACGCTTTCACTGCTGAGGGCCTGAGTTTAATCCCTGGTTGGGAAACTAAGATCCCCCAAAGCCACACAGCCAAAAAAAAAAAGAAAGAAAGAAGAAATCAGAGAAGAGGAAATCTAAATGTATAAAAAGGAAGAGATAAAATTATCATCCTCCCTAGTGTTCAGAGAAATGAGGAATAAACAAAGAGATACCACTTTACATCTACCAGACTAACAGGATTTAGGAATTAGGTGTTCAGTTCAGTCGCTCAGTCGTGTCCGACTCTTTGCGGCCAGGCACGCCAGGCCTCCCTGTCCATCACCAACTCCCAGAATTCACTTAAGTTCACGTCCATCGAGTCGGTGATGTCATCCAGCCATCTCATCCTCTGTTGTCCCCTTCTCCTCCTGCCCTCAATCCCTCCCACCACCAGAGTCTTTTCCGATAAGTCAACTCTTCGCATGAGGTGGCCAAAGTACTGGAGCTTCAGCTTTAGCATCATTCCTTCCAAAGGAATCCCAGTGATCTCCTTTAGAGTGGACTGGTTGGATCTCCTTGCAGTCCAAGGGACTCTCAGGAGTCTTCTCCAACACCACAGTTCAAAAGCATCAATTCTTCTGTGCTCAGCTTTCTTCACAGTCCAACTCTCACATCCATATTTGACTACTGGAAAAACCATAGCCTTGACTAGACGGACCTTTGTTGGCAAAGTAATGCTCTGCTTTTGAATATGCTATCTAGGTTGGTCATAACTTTCCTTCCAAGGAGTAAGAAGAGTCTTTTAATTTCATGGCTGCAATCACCATCTGCAGTGATTTTGGAGCCCAAAAAGTTAGGTGTTAGATGATACCAAATGTTGGTGAGGATGTGGGAAACAGGAGGTAACTATCCAGGGCAGCCACTCAGGAGAGAGATCTGGCCACATCGAGTAAAAACAATCATGTATGGGACTTCCCCGGTGGTCCTGTGGCTTAGAATCCACACTCCTAATGCAGGGGGCCCTGGTTTCAATCCCTGATCCAGGAACTCGATCCTGCCTGCTGCAACTAAGACCCAGCACAACCAAATAACTAACTAAACAAATATTTTTTAAAATCTATCATATATAGACAGCCAACAACAGAGCAATCTCACTGTTGGACGTCTAATCCAGAGAAAACCTCTCACAAGTTCTCAAGGAGAATGAAGGATGTTACAGTCAACCAGGCTACCCAAAAAAGCTGGCAGCAAAACACACAAACAGACCCATATCTATACTTGAACACAGCAAAGGTGGTTCTACAGAGCAAGAAGAAAAGAACAGTCTCTTCAAATGGTGGCACAAATGCATATCCACATGGAAAAATATGAAATTGGGCCCCTACTTCAAAATACACAAAAATCAACTCCAGGTGTATTATAAATGGGAAAAGAATAACAAGCTTGCATATTATATGGAAAAATATCTTTGTAACCTCAAAAAAGGATGATTTAAGACATTTAAAAGCACTATAAAGAAAAGGATTTTATTTTATCTACATTAAAATTAAAAAAACTTCTGCTACTCAAGCTTGCATAAACAGAGAGTGAAGAACAGCCATGGAATGGAACGAGGTACAGACAGTATTCAGTCAATAAAGAATATGTGTCCACAACACAAAGAATCCCTACAAGCTGCAAGAAAAAGACCACAGCCAAACAGACTTAAACTGGCACTGCCTAAAATAGGAAATCCCAAAGGATGCTGAAAAAGTTCTCCTCTTGTTAGTAATTACATCCTTAATCACCATATCAAAACCAAAATGAGATATCTTAATACATGAAGTCCAGCAACACCAACTGTTGATGAGGGTTTGGAGCTGTGAGAACTCTGGTATGTCTAGTGGGAATATACAATGGCACAATCACTTTGGCATTCCTAGTATAGGTCAAAATACACATATCCTAAGACTTGGCAATTCTACTCCTAGGAATATACTCTAGGAAAACTCGCACACATGTTGACCTGTATACAAAATAAGAACGTTCACAAGAGCTTTGTTCCTATCATCCCAAAGTGGATACAATCCAAATATCTATCTACAGGAAAACGGATAAGATATTAATAAATTATGGTACAGTCCTGTAACAGAACTCCATACATCAAGGAAAAGGAACAAACAGCTCCAAAGACAACATGGATGATTCTACAAACATAACACTAGGCAAAAAAGTCAGACCCACAAAAATAGATACTTTGTGATGCTGTTTATATAAGAAATGTTTACACATGACTAAAGAAGTAGTGCGAAAAGCAAAAGAAGGAGACTGATCTCCCCTGGAGGGGGAGAAAGAGGGTTGATGGGAAGTTTCAGAGGCTGCTGTGGGAGTTAGCAAAGTCTATCTTTCGACACAGGTGGTTTTTACAAGGGTATTAGCTTCATATTTTTTTCCCTATATAGTACATTATGTTTTAGATACTTTTGTATGCATTTTATAGTTCAGATCTTTTAAAAACAATTAGAATAAAAAGAGGGGGAGAAATCTGGGAGTTTATCACTCAGGGAATGTATAGATCAATGTGGTTACTATACATAAGAGAATATAATGCAAGAGTAAAGATAATAATTTTATTTACAATATAGAATCATGTTTGAGTTTTCAAACAAAAAGAGAAAAGAGCTTTACAGAACAATGCTATATATAGATGCAAAGCTTTGAAAATACAAATATGAAACAAAGCTATGTATTTTTCAAGAATATACAGATGTACAAATAAAATCATGGAAGGGGTATCAGAAAGCATCTATACATACAAAATACATCTAATATACTACAGTGGGCAGCAGGAGTCCACAAACATTTTCTTATGAGGCCAATAATAAATATCTTGGGTTTTGCAGGCCATTAGATGTTATGGCCTACTCAACTCTACCATTGCAACTCAAAAGCCACCACAAATAAGGAAACCAGCGGGCACAGGTGTGTTCAAATTAAACTATATGGAATCACAGAGAGCAGGCCTGGGCTGTAGTTGGCCAAGCCCTGGAAAAGAGGAATGGGCTAAGAAAAGGGAATAACGGGGAGAAGGGAGAATCTAATAAAATGAGAGGCTTTGCATGGACCAATGACAGACGAGTCCCTGAAGTATTTTCAACTCAATTCTGGGGAAATAAATCCCATAACAGCTAAGAGGCAATCAAAGAAAGAAGAAACAAGACGTTACCTTTTTGTCATTTTGATTTTCTTCCACACTTACCTCCTTGCTGTCTGTCACAGGAACCCACTTAAATATCCTAAGGGATGTGTCACCCACAGTCACCCACTTCTTCTCCCTAAAACAAAGACACTTCTCAGAACCGATAAAATAAAACAGATTTTCTGATCAGAACTTGTGCTTTTCTACTTCTCACCAGATCGTGTCGTCAACCTTAAACGCTTCATAAACTTTTTGTCAAATCATACTTTACTTTGGAGGCAAAATCATCCTTTCCAGAAACACTTCACTATTGAATTCCTTTAGCCCCGAACCTTCTGCCTGTCACCTCTGCTCACATGGTGTACCAAAACCATTTTTTTCCTCACAGACTACAGTAGTACGGAGTATGAGCACATTTGCAAACTCAGGTATCCATCTTGTGTAACTTCTTCATTTCCTCAAAATTAATTCAATCCCACTGATATTTTATAAAGTCCTATTATACAAAGCCTTACAGGCGATAAAGGATATATAAGATAGTGTCCCTATCTTGGGAATTCATAGCAATGAAAGATAAGTAAAGAAATCACTGTAACATGTGAAGGCGGCAAGAAAGGCTGAAAGACAGAATATTCCATGGAAGGCAAAACTCCTGTGAAATTCTGGGTGCCTTAGTCGCTCAGTTGTGTCCGACTCTTTGTGACCCCCATGGACTGTAGCCCACCAGGCTCCTCCACCCATGGGATTCTCCAGGCAAGAATACTGGAATGGGTTGCCATCTCCTTCAGGGGAATGTTCCTGACCCAGGGATCAAACCTGTGTCTCCCACATTGCAGGCAGACTCTTTATCATGAGCCACCAGGGAAACTCTGGGTTGAAACACAATTCCAATAACCAAGGAGCTTTCAGCTAACAGAACTGAGCCTCACACTGGTTTTTGGAAGAGGCGAAGGCCAAGCGCCACGGAAAGATGGCTTTAAGATTTCGTTTTACAGAAGAGGGTACTTTTGAGATAGGCCTTAAAAAAAACCAAGTAGCTGTTCTCCCCTCCCCACACATACCTGGGGAGGGAAAGGCAAGTAACATTCTTGAATAAGGGTGCAGATTACAGATGGCCAGAGTTGGGGAGCCTGAAGTGTGACTTCTGAAAGTTTCGAGTCCCAATGTGAGCACAAAAAAGCAAAAAAAGTAACTGCTGTTATTGATGTTACTGATTTGATTCAGCAAATGACATCACAAAAATATAGAGACTGTGATGTAACAGAAAGAAGAATGAACTAAAGACTTAGAAACTGGAATTCCTGGACAAGCCACTCATTTATTCCTCAATTATTCAACAAGTATTTAATCTACGACCCTCTGCTAGGTCCTAGGCCACAGGGAATAAGATGCACAGTCCTGACTCTTCCGAGCCTGAATTCCAACTGTAAATAGACACCACACAACTCATTTCAGTTAGAAACCTGATCATTAGATTCAACCACATCAAACTGCCATTTCTGCAGATAAAAAAGGCAAATATAGATGTCTTATGGTTCAACCTAATGCCATTGTGGAAAGTTCCAAATAGGCGAGGGCTCTTGAAAGGTTTGGGTAAGGAAACAACTGCAGAGCAGAGCCAGGCACTAACTAGGCAAGTGGAAGGAGTGAGGGAGGAAAGTTGCCAGGCAGAAGGAAAGGTAGTGTGGCTCCAACTGAAAGATGGCCAGCATCTTGCGAAAGAGGGCAGTTTGAGCCAGTCTAGTGAGGTATGAAGGATCATTTTTGGTCTTTATCCTAAGGACAAGAAGAGATCAAGGAAGCATTATTTCCTAAGCAAAAGAGTGCTAAAAAATTCACACTTGAGAAAAATACAAAGTAATGAATGGACCAGGGAACTGAGCCAGTCCTGAAGCAGGCAGACAGATCACAGGGAGCCGGGTACAGAGTTCCAGGTGACAGAAGATGCTCAACTGCCCTTGGCTGCAGGTGAGGAGAGAAATGGACAGAAGAGGAAGGGATGCCCAGTCCTAGGTTTCACAAAACCTAGGACTGGGCATTAGATTCGGAGAAGGAAAATCATTAACTATT
The DNA here is from genome assembly GCA_006408695.1 of Aepyceros melampus. Taxonomy (NCBI): domain Eukaryota; kingdom Metazoa; phylum Chordata; class Mammalia; order Artiodactyla; family Bovidae; genus Aepyceros; species Aepyceros melampus. The sequence continues at coordinate 123,680 of SJXQ01002946.1, read as the reverse complement.
TAACTAGTATTTGTAAGTCCTTAGAGATGAGGAACTTGGTCCTGTAGCAAAATGGACAAATAAACATGCAAATAAAGTCCAAGGTAATGATGACCCTCAGTTTTCCAGGTGGCTCAGTGGTAAAGAAGTGAAGTTGCTCAGTCGTGTTCGACTCTTTGCGACTCCATGGACTGTAGCCTACAAGGCTTCTCTGTCCATGGAATTTTCCAGGCAAGACTACTGGAGTGGTTTGCCATTTCCTTCTCCAGGGGATCTTCCCGACCCATGGATTGAACCCAAGTCTCCCGCATTGCAGGCAGACGCTTTACCACCTGAGCCACCAGGGAAGTCGTGGTAAAGAAACCACCTGCCAAAGCAGGAGACGCGGGTTTGATCCCTGGGTGGGGAAGATACCCTGGATAAGGAAATGGCAACCCACTCCAGTATTCTTGCCTGGAAAAACCCATGGACAGAGGAGCCTGGCGGGCTACATGGGGTCGCAAAGAGTAGGACATTACTTAGCGACTAAACAGTAACAACAATGACTCTAAAGGGAGTGGAGGGTAAAGGGCAGGAAGTCTTGTAGAAGGCTTCCTGGAGGGAGCTAACACCTACCCGGCTTAAAGTTATTAGTAAAGTAAAAGTTATCGGTAACAATCAGCTAGAGAAAAGTACTCAAGTTGGCGCAAACACCTGGCTGTGAAAACTTAGGGTGATAACGCACGGGAACTCCTGGTACAAAACAGGCGGCCAACCTGCGCCTTCAACGAACATGACAGGAGCCGTTTCCAAACAAGGGGGAGATCCTGACTGTTCTACTAGAAGCTCCCAGGTTACCAAGAGAAAATGCCTATCCAGCTCGCGCGCGTGCGCCCTATTAGGAGAAAGACAGGAATTTTTATTCTAAAGACTCCTGGCCCCGTGGCAGGTGGCTTGCCTTAAAGTTCTCACCTAGCCCAGACGCCTTAATACGCAGAGTGCTCAGTCTGGCCAACGGGAACCCCTCAGAGATTGTTAGTTAGTATACGGGACAGTTCAGAACGCAAAAGGTTCCTCAGGCAGGCTGGCGCGGAAACCACGCTCGCACGGACCCGCAGCTAAACAAACCCCTCAGACCCGGCGTCGCCGGAAGCCGGCAGCTCCCCGAGCAGGTGGGCGGGCCCGCGGGCCGGGAAACCTTCTGATTGGTCGCGGCCGGCGCGCTCTCTGACCTCACGCCGACGCGAGCGGCTCCCTCCTCCCGCCTTCTCCGCTCCGCCCTGCCCCCCCAAGCGCCTGCCGGTCGGCTCCCACCCCGCCCGCCAGTTCGCCGCTGCTCTGGACCTGGGCCGGCGGCCTCCCCCACCAGCACCCTTGGGCCTGGCCTCTCACCATTTCCGCACTTTCTCGATAGCCGCCATCACCTTCTTGATGTCATCCTTGGCCCGGCTGCGGGTCTCGGCCCGGACCGATCGACCCGACATGGCGGCGGCGGGAACGGCGGGGGTCGGGGCACTGCTCCCAAGACACCGAGAATCGCGCGCCTCACGCGCCGCCGCCCGCCCGGCGCAATAGCGTCACCGCAGCCGTCGCCCCCTCCGTGCGCGCGTGCGCGAGAAGTGCGCGCACCCGCCCTCCCCTTGGGGCTCGAGGCATCAGCGCGCTGCGCGCTCCGCCCCGGGTGCCCCACCCCGGGCGTCCCATCCAGCAGGCCCCACCCTGGGGATCTCAGAGTCCACTGGGCTCCCAAGCGGGCCAGGGTCTGCGGGCCTGCTGGCAGCACGTGTTGTGTGCAGGGTGAGGTGCGAGGCGCTGCCAGTGGGGTCTCTGGCTCTTTCCCAGAGCAACATCTTAATTCTCTGGCCAGGCTGCAACCTTAATCTACATTTTATGGACTGGACACCAGTGTTGCTGAGGTTCTACACTATCCTGTACTGCTATCTCTCCTGTTTGGGGCCCTCGCTCCCCAGATACACCAGTGTGCTCCAACTATGGAGAATTTCACACCTTCAGTATGCCTTCCAACTTTTGCACACCTGTTCTCACCTGGAATTCTCATCTCTTCTTGATGACCACTTACTCTTCCAACATTCAGTTAGAATTCCAACAAGACTTCCCCCTGAGATCCTGAGGTGCCACTTTGTCCATACTTGACACTCTACATCAATGTCTCATTTAATTCAGCAATCGTTGATTAAATGATGCCTGCACTGTGCAAGTTGGCATGCAAAGTGCTAAGGACAAATTTGGGTTTTGCTTTCAAAGAGCTTCCAGTTGAGCAGACCATGCAGACCAGAAAACAAGCATTTCAAATGCCATTTTATAAATGCTAGGTTAAAGGGAGGTGCTGTACAAGGTGCTATGACAACCCAAATCTAGATGAAGGGTGTCCAGAGGCATCGGGAAAAAATGACCTTGAAGTTGAATTTTGAGAACACAGTAGATGCAGTTGCTCTAAGTCCTCACTGTGTCCATGGACGCTGTAGATGCTCAGTAGATGTTTGGGTGAATATTCAGTCTTCAGTGCAGCTCCATGTCTTCCCCTGTCACCCCAGGCATTTATTCATGCTTTCCGTTTGCAGAGAGGGCCCTGAAGCAACTGCTTCAAGAAACAGAAAGGAAGCAGGTGACAGTTTGCATTGCTTGGTAGCGGCTACTTCTTTCACCTCTAGAGAAACTTCCTTCGTGTACCCAGAGAACTGTCTCACTAACCCTGAACTTGACATAGCATCTATGACTGTTCTCCCTCTGTCATCCACTAATATCATAGCTCGATAAGCACGTCTCATCTTGCTGATGAGGAGCCCAGGAATAGTGTCTGCCCGCCTGAGGAATGAAAGAGCTGAACTACCATGTGGAGGCAAGGATGGGTCTGCTAATAGTGGGATCAAAGGTGGCACATGTTTCTCAAAGCCCTTGATTCAAAATAACTGAACCAAAGAGCTATCTTGAGTATCTGCTACATGCCCTACAGCGGTGGACACTGTGAGGCAAGGATGAGTAAAACACCCCCTGCCTTTTAGGTGAGGATAAGGAAAGCAACAGAAAAAGAAAACTCCAGGCAGAGCGTGTTAGGTGTTGTGACAGAGGCCAGCTCTCTGGAATTCTCTGGTTCTCTTCTTAGGGGCCCCTGGTCCAGGCACAGAACCCCAGGCAGTTCTCTCTCACCCTGTCCGAGTCCTGCCCAGTTCCCCCTCTGAGGTTTCTTGTCTATAGCTTCTCTGCTCCACAGCCCACTGCTCCTCCCAGCAGCATTAGCCTCCTGTGCCCCTCTCTCCTCCAGCCCACCCTGTCAGTCACCACCTTCCTCAGGCCTTCCCCACTCTGAAGACCCAGTGATCCTCCTGATTCCCGCTCACGTTTGTCCACTTCGCCCTACATTCCCCACCTACCTCCCATTGAAGCTCCCTCTGTGTAAGAGAGTGGTCAAAATGAGCAACTGCCAACTATTCCCCAAAGCCTGCACAAATGCCCTCTGTTGTTGACATACTTCTCTTTAAAAAAAAGTCTCCCCTTGGGACTTCCCTGGCAGTCCAGTGGTTAAGACTGAGTTTCCAATGCAGGAGGTATGGGTCTGATCACTGGTTGGGGAACTAAGATCCCACATGATATGTGGAGTGGCCATTAAAAAAAAAGAAAAGAAAAATTCTGATACATACCTGGCTGAATGTTCAGGAACTCACAATAAAACACTTTTTCATTTCTAAGTGTTAAGAAAAGTTTAGCTTAGTGAACTTGAAATTGCAGGGAAAAGATGAAGTGTGGTCAACAGAATGATTAAGTGTGAGATGTGGGCAAGACGACTCCCCCAGAAGGACCCATCCTGGCCCTGCCCTCCCATGCCCCTCCCCACAAGGCACAGTTGCAAGACCAGGGAGATGTGACCACCTGGTGCAAACGGCTGCCATCCCAATCCACCCGACCCTAGACTCCCTGTCCAGACAGATGGATGCCTGCCTCAAGGGCTTGTACAAGCCTTTCCCCTGGGTCCATCCTCACAGAGGTGGCACTGCCATGGTGCAAAACCTGAGGCCTGAGTGGTTGGTGGCCAAGAGGCAGGTGTTTGTCTCACAGGGATATGATGGCATATGAGGTGTGGGCTGGGGTATTCCTTGCAATGTGGAAAACAGCCCGGTGGGAAAAGGAGAGTGGCCTTGATCATGGGATGGTCACCTTTGACAACACACTGTGGCACAGACCTGAGTCTGAGAATTCTAAATTTGAACATGGCCTTCCAGGATGCTGTATCAAGGTTGGAGGATAGCACGTATTGGAGCTCACCTTGATTTATAACAGTAAAACCTGGACAGCATGTGGGTCTCCATCTTTATTCTTGTCTCTGGCTTTACACATGTTGGTTAAAGCAATGTATTTTATTGTGGGAATGTATTTATTGTAGTTCCTGCTAAGTTGCTTCAGTCGTGTCCGACTCTGTGAGACCCCATAGACGCCAGCCCACCAGGCTCCCCCGTCCCTGGGATCCTCCAGGCAAGAATACTGGAGTGGGTTGCCATTTCCTTCTCCAGTGCATGAAAGTGAAAAGTGAAAGTGAAGTCACTCAGACGTGTCTGACTCCTAGCGACCCATGGACTGCAGCCTACCAGGCTCCTCCGCCCATGGGATTTTTCCAGGCAAGAGTACTGGAGTGGGGTGCCATTGCCTCCTCCGATTGAGTTCCTAGATAGGCCTAAACTCAAAGATCTGGGCAAGCCTTTTATTGGTTATGTGTGTGGGCAATTAGACTCCCTAATAAGACTGATGTCAAGGCTCTCTCAGTTGCGAGAGTATCCCAATTCAAATTGGCAATCACACACAGGACTTTCTTGGCTCTTAGTAACTTAGTGTCCAGTGGTGGCAACCTCAGGTGTGTCTGGATCCAGCAGCTGAAACAAGAAGCATCCTCAGCTTGCGGTCTCTTTGGCTGCTTTCCTGTGTTGGCTTCATTCTTGGGCAGGACTACACAGTTAACAACTTTACATCCTACTTATTAAGCAATTCTAGCAGAAAACTAAACATATTTTCACTTTTTTCTAAAGTCCAGCAAAGTCCAGGAGTTTGCTGATTGGTTATATGCCTACCATTCTTGCCTGGAGAATTCCATGGACAGAGGAGCCTGGCGTGTTGCAGTCCATGGGGTCGCAAAGAGCTGGACATGACTGAGCGACTAACACTTTCACCTTTCATGGAGGGTCAAGGCCTATCCTCTATAAATTGTACAGATAGAGATTCGAGGAGGTGGTAGTTCACCAGATAAACACTAAGACAGGGTTGTTTCCTGAGGCAGGAACATAGTGAGATGGTAGGGATTGAAGGCTTAGCACTCAATGTGGGCCACTATCAATGTGAACAAGAAAACACACACACACTTAGACTGGGTATGTCTGCTGAACAGAAAGCGACTGGAGATCACGCTCATTTTCCTACTGCCCTGAACTCTGGGATCAGAACTGGAAGCTTGAAGAAAGCAAGCTTCATACAGTCACAGTCTCACAGGGCTTTCCCAGGTTTGTGTTTATGAATCATGCTTTCAGTTTCTATGGCTGATTCTGCAGTGCCAACCTGTGTCATCAGGGGGCCTCAGCCTCCAGAGCTGTGTGCTAAAACCGAGTCATGCTCACCTGGAAGACTCATATTTCTGGAATTTTGTAGAGAACATGAATCCCAAATTACTAAGTTTCTCGACACATGGCCAATTTGGGGCACTGTTGGGTCTATGACATAACATACCATCACTGGTAACTCATCACAACATATGTTGTTTCCTACTTACCTGCTATAATCTCCAATTATAAAACATCTTTTAAATACAAGTCTTGTTACCTTAATTGAAATTGATGAAGACTATCAACAGACCTTCAATGTGCACTTTTGTGCTTTATTTTTAATGACTGATAAAAATAATCTATATACTACCATTTTTTAATTTCCCCAAATTTTTATTCTGAAAACTTTCAAATCCACATAAATTGAAATAGCAATATTAAAGTATTAACACCGCCTTCACACACAAGGATTTTTTTAATCAAAAAAACATAGTGGCCTCTGGGCTACATGAATATCTAGGTAACTTTCGCCATGCTGACAAGGGAAGCAGCCCCATCTTTAGTGAGAGGAGCTGTTTTCTGTCTCCGGGACATGTCTGTAATGACTCTTCTGTAGTGTTTTCATTCATTTTATTAGAAATTCATAGCCCTGCCAAGGCATGCAGGGCCAGGTTTATTTCCATTTTACAGATGAGGAAACAAACTCAGAGAGGTGAAGTGATGTGTCTGTTCAGTAAGTGCCCCAGCCGAAACTGGAACCAAAGACTTCTGACTTCAGTAACTCAACATTCTGCGATCACTGCCCCTCCTGAATATGCAATCAGAGTAAAGCCAGACCCAAGCAGAAATGCAAAGTGTCTTAGTCTCATTCTTCTGACAATCAGAAAGCAAAGTTTCACCAGGACCCAGGTGCACAGCATTATCAGTCAGAAGTCTATTCTTAGGAACATCAAACCACAGTGCACAGAGGGTACTGACATTTCTGTTAGCTGCCCTGGTTCGAGTTCAACATTTATTGAGTGCTTACTCTATTCCAGGCACTGTGTGTGGGATACAGAGCAAATCAGACAAGTCACATTCCAGTGGCTTAATGAGCAATCCAAAAGTTGCCAATGAGAGACTGCTGGGCTGCATCCTGCCATTAGCATTTTCTTTGGTTCCTACAGTGCTTAACGTTTTTCTTTTTATAATAAATTGCCAACTTCTGGCTTCTCTGAAATGGGCAACTTCGCTGGATTCCTGAATATTAAGTTGTAGCCACCCCTGACCCTGACCCAGGACAAAGGCCCTCTAGAGATGACTTCAGTTCCCACCTTTTCCTACTGTCTTTCACCCAGCCAACTGTGGCCCAATTCACCCCTGAAGCCAACAAATATCCAAACAAAATAATTTCTGATAGCATTAAGTAATGCAAACTAAAATATAATAACCTAATGTGATGGATGTGATATGACTGGTGGAAAGGGCTACTTCAGATTGAGTGGTCAGGGAGGGTCTCTAAAATGTAACTGAAACTGAGAACTGAATTATGACAAGCATGGCAAGTCTGATAAGGGGGAAAAAATGCTTCTAAGCAGAGGGAAGAACAGAGGCACAAGTCCCCTTTGAAGCTGGAAATAACTTGGCTTGGTTGGAGGAATGGCACAGCTGGGAGAGTGGTAACAAGATCACAGAAGGAGGAAGAACCCAGATTACACAGGACCTTGCACACCACAGTGAGAATTTTGGATTTTATTCCGAGTGTGATGGGGAGTCTTGGGATGGTTTCTAGCTTGGGAATGATGTGATCTGCTTTACATTTTTCAGAGATCACTCTGCTATGTAGAAGAGTGACTTAACCAGGCAAGCCAGGAAGCAGGAAGGCCAACGAGGAAGCTACATTATAGTGGCCCTGTAGGTGACAGTGGCTAGGACCAGGATGGTATCAGAAGAGATGGAGAGGAGTGACAGATTCAGGATTTACTGCCATGTAACCCAAACAGTTTTCTGATGGAGTGGATGGTAATCGTGTAGTAGGGCAGAGGGAGTGTAGAAAAGGGAGTAACTGAGGATAACTCCAATGCTGTGATTTGTTCACATGTTTATATGAGTTGGGGGTGATTAGGGGAGGTCCAAGTTTTAGGGAGAGGGAAGAATTTATTTTGGATAAATTTTGCTGAAGCTCAAGTCTTCCTAGATTGCTCATTTCCCTTAGCTCTCCCATCTAAGCAGTCCTCAAAGTCCAAAAATGTGAACTTCTAAATACCCAATCTTTCAATCTATCCCTTCAACGCCATGGCCTCTGTCTTGATTCAGTCCTCTCTCTTGCCTTGACTTTTACCACAGCCTTCTCCAGCTGTGTATAAACTAACAAAAAACACTTCGCAGACCTGCGTACCTCTTGTCCACCAGCCATCCTCGATGGCAGAAGTCATGTCTTATTCATATTTATCTCCAGCGTCCGTGATGCACTGGGCACAGAAGAGGCAAGCAAATGCTGGATGAACTGAAAAGAAGTTCTCCTCAAACAGGATATAACCTCCCGAAGAGAAGAGCCCTATCTTGGGATTTTGTGATTCCTCCACCCAACTTAAAGCAGAAGCAAACATGAAATGTACAATCAATCAAATCCCAGAAACAGCTTTCCCAAGAGATTCAAACTGCCCTGTTAGAGTCTCAGTTTTACTCAGTAGTTAATAAATGATACTTGACAACAGATTGGATTATGACTCTTTTCCACTTTTCTTTCAAATCTGGGAAGGAGGTCAAAAGATAATTATTCTCCATTTGACAAATAAGAAAACTGAGGCACAGAATGAAATCCCCTAATTACTTCTGGATGAAGTTAGGCGCTTTGCCTGGGTTAAGATCAGCCTTTCCCTGAGCCACTCCCCAGTTCTGGAATAAGAAGGAATCTCAGTCTTCCACCCCTGAAGACTGCTGGTTACCACTCAGGTCTTCCCTGGGTTTTGCCTCCACAATTACAAGCTCCTTTGGATAGCAGGGTGTGTTGTCCCAAGGTCAAAGACTATGTGCTCTCTCTCTTCTAATTACCACTCTCCTCCGTGCCTGGTGAAGAGAGACTCCAACCCTTGGGCCCAGGAAAAAGAAAAGCACCTTGGTCATTAGCCTGGGAGGTCGTCAAGTAGGCCAGGAGTCATCACCAGCAAGGAGAGAGAGAGATCTGAGTAGGCTGGAATAGTTTCAATGAGGAAAAGGAGAGAGAAGCTGCCATTAGGAAAATCAGGACACTCCTTTCAAAAGGCTTTCAGCTGGGGAGTACCAGGGAAATGGCGCAGTGGAGACAGCAACAGGTCAGATCCTTCCTACTGTCCCTCCTCCCAGAGTCATTTCTTCAAGGCCCCCAGGTTCTTCAGGGCCTCCTGGGCCTGCGTCAGCTGCTGCTGAAGCCTCTGGCGGGTGCTTTCATTGGAGGCTCGCTTCATGAGGGCCTGCATTTCCTCCACGACTGCCCGGTAACCAGGAGTGTTGTGGAAGAGCCGCACTGCTCGGTCCCCACAGGAGGCCAGAAGCCGGCCAGTGATGTCAAAGGACAAGTCACTGATACACTCCCCATGGACCTGCTCGAAGCTCTCCTCCTTCTCACCCCTCCGGGTGTTGTAGAGATGAATACTGCTGCCACTGGCCAAGGCCAAGACCTGGGCATCAGGCGAGAGCGCCAGGCGGCATGGCACGGTGCTCGCTTCTTCAAAGCGGCCTGTCCTCAGCAAGTAGGGGTCCTGCTGCTTCTTGTATTCCACGTCTGTGTCCCACAGCTTCCACGTGCCGTCCTTGGAGACAGAGGCCATCCTGCAGCATGGAAAGTCAGGGCTCTAGCCTCACACCCCCGGGAGGGGAGGGCGCTGTGATGGCACTTGGGGACGCTAGCTGGGAAGCCAACTCCACTGCTGTGTCTACTTCCTGCTGAGGGCCAGAAACCACCCCCACCCACCGCACAGCTGCTGCAGAGAATGGCTAGAGGCTCCTGGTTGCCAAGAGGGGCTGGGAGTCTTGATAAGAAACTGGTAAGAACTTAGAGGATTCACTCACCTCCGGGAGTCATTGGAGAAAGCGAAGAAGTGCACAGCTGCCGAGTGGCCCTTCAGTTCAAAGGCTCGCACAACCTCCTGGAAGTCCCCTTTCTTCCCAAAGCAGACTTCCCAAACTTTTACATCTGGGGTGAAGCCACACGAGGCTACAAATCTGCCAGACAACCCAGGTTCCTTTAAAACTTAATTGTAAGGGCAGCTTTTCCTGCAGATCCACTAAACTCCTTTCCTGAGAGAGTTCATAATCGTGTATCTAAATAACACTGTCTTTAAAAGTGTCTTTAGATATGACCTCAGTTCATCCTCACAGCTATAAGATACATAGTACTCCTGCCCCAACCTTTTATATGCTTTAAATGAGTAAGTAGAAACTAAGAACTTGAATCCAGGTGTCCTGACTTCACATGCTTGCTCCTTCTGCTACTTGAAGCTGGCTTTCTACTCTCTCCACCTAGCCCACAGCGCCAACCTCAGACCACATCCAATGCCAGAGTCCCCTCTTCCTTACCTGCTACAAGGGGATATAGCAGCATATGTATTGTTCATGTGGTTGGTGTTGATGGTGGACAGCACCTGGCCTTTCAGATTCCAAATGAGGATGGTCGTGTCACTGGAAGCAGTCATGATGAACTTCCCTGGGGGTGAGGGGGCGTAACATGAGCTGAGGTCAATGACCTGATCAACTGACTTATGAAGGCCTCTGCTGCCCTTCCTATCATGCTCCCCTCCCGCACCAAGGGTCGCCAAAGATAAGGATATGACTGAAGACTGTGATTACCTGCCTCTCCTGGGGACTTGCTATGGCTCCCAGGAACTCCAGGGGAGCCCAAACAAGGTCCCTTTTGTCACACCAGAACTGAGCATACCCCTCAGGCTGCATTCACTCATTCAGTGAATCTAACAGTCCATTCCCTCTTGCCTGGGACAAGCTCCATCCTCTGAATGCCTCTCACCTGTGTCAGCGATGCCAATGTTGACAATGGGTGCCTTGTGCTTTTTAGGAAAGTCTTCTGGGGTGGCCATGAACGTATAGCCCCCATCGTCTCGTTTCATCATCTTGAAGACACGGAGGGTGTCTCCATTAGCGAGCCAGACGATGAATGCTCTGAAAACAGGGGGAAGACAAGTCTCTCACTCCTTCAGACACAGAGACCTGTGTGTGTGAGGTCCTATGCTAGGCAGGCTTTAAGGAAAATCAAGATCTCCTTTCAGGACCTATAGTCCAGCCTCACAACCCTTAATTCAGAATCTCTTAAAACTCCTTAGAAGGTTGCTAAGTCACTTCAGTCGGTCCGACTCTGTGCGACCCCATAGACGGCAGCCCACCAGGCTCCCCCGTCCCTGAGATTCTCCAGGCAAGAGCACTGGAGTGGGTTGCCATTTCCTTCTCCAATGCATGAAAGTGAAAAGTGAAAGAGAAGTCGCTCAGTCGTCTCTGCGACTTCGCGACCCCATGGACCGCAGCCTACCAGGCTCCTCTGTCCATGGGATTTTCCAGGCAAGAGTACTGGAGTGGGGTGCCATCGCCTTCTCCACCTTAGAAGGTTAGGACTCTCATAGTTCTGGCTCCTTTAGCTTCTCTCTAGGGTTTAGAAAACCACGAGAGCTTCCAAGATTAACTTGGAAATCAGTCAGGCTTTGGTACTTCCCAAATAGGAACAGAGTTTCCCCACTCTACCTCCTTGTTGCTGCTGCTAAGTCATGTCATTTGTGACCGACTCTTCACAACCCCATGGACTGTAGCCCACCAGGCTCCTCCATCCATGGGATTTCCTAGGCAAGAGTACTGGAGTGGGTTGCCATTGCCTTCTCCGCTACTTCCTTGTTAGGTAGCTGCATAACCCTGCAGGGAGCCTCAGACAGTATTCAAGCTGTCCCCTTCTGCCATCACAAGGAAGATGCTGGGTAACCCCCCTCAGTATCCCAAACCAGGTATGGGAAGGACCTAGGCCTGGGTCAGGGCTTCTGCAGGCACACCTGGGGCTCCATCCTGTCCCACCTGCAGTCAGGGCTGAAGCGCACCAGGATGGCATGGTCCAGTTCCACGTTGGCTCTCATGCTGCGGTGCTCCCGCTGCAGGAAGTCCTTTGTGCTCCAGATGCGGACGGTACGGTCATCTGCACAGGTAGCCAGGTATTTGCCATTGCTGCTGAAGTCCATGCAAGTAATGTTCCCACTGTGGCTCTAGGGCAAGGGCAGCAGCAGGTATGAATGGGAACCCCCTGGGCAAATGCGGAAACCCGTGCAACCATGACTCAGGGGCCCTATTGCTTAGATCAACAGCAAGCTGCTGATGGGATGTCAGAAGAAGAATGGGACAGGGCATCCCCCCAGATCTGGGTCAGAGGCAGAGGAATCTGTAACATGCACAGAATCCTACAAAGGAGAAGCCTGCGGGGCCGTCTTTATATATATGTGCTGTGCCTGGGTACCCGTGTGTGTACCTTCAATGCTGCAGCCAGAAGGCGGTGGGTGAAGTTGTGTTGCTGAGGCTTCTCCTTGCGAATCCGCTGTTGCGGTTTCTGCTTCTTGGATTTCAAGGACTTGTCAGGTGGACATCCGTTTGCTTTTTGGCCTATAAGGAAGGGCCAGGTCAACTATCCCTTTACTCGCTCAGTGAGCACTCAGTGACCACCGATGACTGGCCAGGCACTGAGTGGAGAGGCACAAGAGATGACCCTGTCCTCAAGAAGAGAGAGGAATACAGGGGAAAAAAACAGAAGTTTTGGAATCAGACCTGGGTATGGACTATGTCTCTATCAGTGAGTGATCCTGGGGAGGCTGCTTGCTATTAGCGTATATAACATAACCATACAGCACCCCACTGCACATTAGAGAAGGCGCCCTCTCTGGGCAGGCGCAGCTCAGTGGGTTCACAGAAGGGCCAGTGGAGAGCAGATTCTTAACCAGACCTCTCTAAGTGAGGGATAATGTGCACTACAGAAGCTGCTGGCGCTGCTCTCAGGTTAAGTTACTTAATTGCTCTGGGCCTTGGCTGTTCTAGAAGAAAAGTTGAGAACTGGGTGAGATAATATATACAAAATGACAAGCATAGTACCCAAAACAAGCACTAAAAAAGGCTCAGAGGGAATCCCAGAGAGAACCAGGCAATGAGAAGTAAACATGTGCCGAGCACATTCCCTGTGCTGAAAAGGGTGCCAGTCATTTTTGTATAAAATAGCTAATTTAATTGAGAATCAGGACTGGTGCAAAGTGGGCATGTGTCAGATCACTACAAATGCTCCTCAATTCCTACAGGAAGAAAACTCCCGAGGCCACTGTTACAAAGGCAAATCTGCCCTCTGCTTGCCTCTCCAGCCTTGTCTAAAAAGCCACTCCTCTCCTCTCACATCACAGTCAAACCAAACACTGTTTCAGGACTCCTTGGTTTCCTGCACATTGCTATTGCCAGGAGTATTCTCCTTCTCTTGGCCGTCCTGGCAAACCCTTACACATCGATCCTTGAGGACCCCACCTTCAGGGTTCTTTAAGTGACCCCCGCCCACCCGTGGGAGTCATAGTACTGAGCTAGTCCTAGTATCCTAATACTGATCTTTCTATGAAACCCACGACACTGTATTTTTCACTTACATTTTCTTTTACCCGATGTTCTTTTACCTGACACTGGACTCCCCAAAGGAAAAGACCCCAAAGCCTACAGGAGGTAGTAGGTATTCAATAAATGCTGTATGTCAGTAGACCAGAGCGTTCACAAATGGATGTCTCTGTCCCTTCCTCCCCGTTTTCATAAAATAACGAACAAGGAGCGCGCGGGAGAGTTTTCGAGCGGCCTCTCAGCTGTGCTCCGAGCGAAGGGGGCTTGGTCTCGGCCACGGAGAGAGCGCACAGCCGCGCGGGACCCAGGTTCTCACAGATCGTCCCAAAGGGGCGCGATGGGCCGGGCAAGGCGGCCCCTACTCTCGGGAAGGGAAACTCGTGTCATAAAAGGAGAAACTGAGGCGGGGAGGGCGGGTCACTGACACCCGCACAGGCCACGGTGGGTCGGACCCCCGAGGAGGCCGGGAGCGAGGTCTCGCGGGTCGCCCCTACCCGTCCCCGCCACACTCACCGGCGGACCGGCCGCTCGTCTCCTCCTCCGCGCGCAGCCACCCCCGCGCTACCGCCGCCGTCGCCACGAGGGCCAGCAGCCCGAGCAACAGCGACAGCCCCATCAGCTCCGGCATCGCCGGGAGCTCCATGTCGGCAGGGCCACTGCCACCTCAGCCGGACGCCTGCACGTCTCCGCGGGGCCGCGCACGCACGCGGGGCGGGGCCCGGCCGTCGGTGCGTCCCGAGGGGCGTGGCCTGGTCTTTGGCGAGTCTCCAGGGGCGGGGCCACGATCATTGGGCCCCCGGAGGGCGGGGCCTGGGCTTTGAGGCTGCGTGGCCGCGGAAGCCTCGCGGGGCAAGTAATGTAGTGCTTTACTGATAACCGTTAGTGAAGGCATTATTCCAGCCGTCATCCCACTGGATCCTTTCAAGGAGGCAAGGGTCCAATTATTACTCCCGTTCAACAGGTGGCAAAGTCTTAGTATTGGGAAATTCAGATGAATTTTTACTGTTAATGGAGAAGGGAAAAGCTAGTTCTGGAATTAGTGGGTGGCACAGCCTCAGCAAAGACTTGAGCAGGAGGATGCTGTGTGGAGGCAGGGTATGAGTCAAATAAAAAGCCGGTAAGGGAATTCCCTGGCCGCCAGTGGTTAAGACTTCACATTTCCATCGCAGGGGTCATGGGTTGGATCCTTGGTCTGGTAACTAAGATCTGGCAAACCAGGCGATGCAGGCAAGAAAAAAAAAAGTAGCAGGTAAAATTGGAAGCTTCCCAGGTGGCTCAGTGGTAAAGAAGCTGCCTGCCAATGCAGGAGATGCAGGTTTGGGAGAAGGAAATAGCAGTCCACTTCAGTATTCTTGCCTAGGAAATCCCATGGACAGAGGAGTCTGGCGGGCTACAGTCTGTGGGGTGGCAAAAGAGTCAGGCACAACTCGGCAACTAAACAACAAGATTGGAAAGGTGTTTGAGGGCCTTGAGTGCTAGTTCAGCCCAGCAAACGGTAGCCTCTGCTAGTCATTTCAGGGTGAGATAGGTCAAAATTGGTATCTTGGAGATTCTATGGATGGACTAGTGTGTGCCAAGACCAAACAGATAGAAGGAAAGCCAAGAAGTGGTTGCAAAAGTCCAAGACAGAGGTGAATAAGATGGTAAAGAAGCTGCCTGCCAATGCAGGAGATGCAGGTTTGGGAGAAGGAAATAGCAGTCCACTTCAGTATTCTTGCCTAGGAAATCCCATGGACAGAGGAGTCTGGCGGGCTACAGTCTGTGGGGTGGCAAAAGAGTCAGGCACAACTCGGCAACTAAACAACAAGATTGGAAAGGTGTTTGAGGGCCTTGAGTGCTAGTTCAGCCCAGCAAACGGTAGCCTCTGCTAGTCATTTCAGGGTGAGATAGGTCAAAATTGGTATCTTGGAGATTCTATGGATGGACTAGTGTGTGCCAAGACCAAACAGATAGAAGGAAAGCCAAGAGGTGGTTGCAAAAGTCCAAGACGGAGGTGAATAAGAGCCTGGACTCGGGGGTGGGCTGATGGTAGGAAGGAAGCTGAAAAGTTTTTTTTTTAATTTGGCTGTTCCATGTCTTATTTGCAGCATAGGGGATCTTTAATTGCACCATGTGGGATCTAGTTCCCTGACCAGGGATCAAACCCAGGCCCCCTTCATTAGGAGTGTGGAGTCTTAGCCACTGGAACACCAGGGAAGTCCCTGGAAATATTTTTAACAACACACTTTAAATTTTGAATTATAGATACCAAAGGAGTTGAAAAAAAAAAAAGAACAGGAAAGTCCGTGGACTCTTCCCCCAGGTTCCCCCAATGGCAACATAACTGTAGTGCAATATAAAAAACCAGGAAGTTGGCAGAATTTAGTCACACACACAAAAGATATTCTGAAAGACTAATGATAGACCAGACCCACTTAGCTGTAGACGGAATGTTCCCAGAAACAAACGTGCTCCATGGGCCTCCCAGCCCCACAACTCAGAACAAGTGGAAGTACCAGAGTCCGGGCTGCCAGATTCACACGTTTCCCTGGCCACCAGGGAGCCTCTCCTGGCAGTGTGGGCACTCTGGCTCTAGAAGGACCTTCCGAGCACAGAGGCTGTTGCAGAGACTAGAAGACAGACACACTCACCCACAACCTCGGGTGAGGAAACAGATCCACTCGGAGAGCAGATGAAGTGGCCTCATTTCCTTCCCTTTTGTCCTTGGTCAGGGGAGAAGGGGAGACTGGCATTGACTCAGCTGTGGGCAGTGGGGTGGGAAGGGCCAGAAGGGGGTTGTCCAGAGCATTCTGGGGCCTTTCCTCCTTTATTTGCTGTTTGTAACCAAAGGCCCAGTCCTGAACTACTTTCTCCACCACCTAGAGACAATGCGGTACTTTTAAGAATTTCATTCACCAAGCATTTTGCTGATGACATTTATTGATCCAGGAGCTTGCATTTCTTTGAATCTTCTCATATTCCCATCCCACGGATTAGGGGACTAATGCTCAGGAGATGCTCACTAAGTGATTTTCCAGAGGTGACATAGAAAAGTGAACCTGGGGACACATGCAGGTCTGTGACACTAATGTATTGATGTGGGAGACAAGGAGAAGCAGGAATAGGGCTCTGGTTCAGTTGAGAGTACAAGATTCTTTGACATCATGAACTCAGTTGATCCTTCAAGACAGATGATGCTAAGAAATAACTTTAACCAGACCCCCCAAAAAACCCCTAGGCTCTGGTCAAGTAACTTACCCCACATCAACAAGGAAGCCAGGAATCAAACCCAGAGTCCAACTAGGGTCTGCTACACTCCGAGATCCCCATTACCACGGGGCTGTGGTAATGGCCTTGTTTTTACCCCCAAGTGCCCTACAGCCCAACTGGAATCCAAAACGAACCCTCAGAAGGACAACGGGTGACACAAAGCAGAAGGGGGGGGAAACTGGGCAGCTCAGGGAGGGAGATCAGCTGATGGGTTCAGAAGGGCAGTGAAATTCAGCTGTACCCTCAAGGGTGGGCATTTAGAACAGGTGACACAGGATAAAAGGGAATTCTAGGAAGGAAAGGAAGGCATGAGCAGAGATATGGCTGGAGGGGTAGCAGGGTCAGTCACCAGGCACCTTGCACATCTGCTAGAAACCTGGTCTCATCAGAGGCGCGCAAGAGCCGGAGAAGCAATGGAAGCCCAACTTCATTTTGCAATTGAAGATCCACCTGGCCTTGCTTGGTGCCTCCCTCCCTACCCCTGGCCTCTCTGTCAGGAAAAGTGATACATTTCCTCATTGTTTAAGCAGTGGTTCTCAATGTGTGGGCCCTGGACCAGCATCATTAGAAATGCAGATTCTTAGACTTCACCCCCCATCTGCTGACTCAGACACTCTAGAGGTGGGGGCCCAGCAAGCTGTTTATTTTTTTAATACTTATTTTTTGTTTTTTATTTAGCTTTGCTGGATCTTAGTCACCATATATGGGATCTTTTTCGCTGTGGCATGTGGGATCTAGTTCCCCAACCAGGAATCAAACCCAGACCCTCTGCATTGGGACTGTTGAGTCTTCGCCACTGGACCACAAGGCAAGTCTCAGCAATCTGTATTTTAACAAGCTTGTTAGGTGATTCTGATCCCCACTGAAGTGTAAGAACCAATGATTTAAATTAACTTGAACCCCAGACGTAGGTTATTTGCAGCTCACACACTCTATTACAGTGGTTCTTAACCTTGAATACATACTGGAATTGCTTTTTTTGAAAAAATGCTTATGTCTCCTTCCTACAGCCAGGTATTCTGATATAATTGGCCTGGACTAGACCTCAAGAAGGTTTTGAAAAGGCCCAACTTATTAAAATGTACATTTAAGTTGGCGTTCTAGCTGCAAGGGATACCAGAGGCTAATGCAGGAGTCTGTGTGTAAAGGTGAGGTTTGTCAGACCAGGGCTGTGGCCATGGCGATGGATACTTACATCAACTAGAGACAAGAGGGAAGGGGACAGAGTACAACCATTAAAAAGACGATATAGCCACTGAGGATACAACAAAAACTGGTTAGAACCAACTAGACTCAAGATGGCAGAAGATTTAACTGACTTCCAGCGGACCTGGAGCCCCACGATACAGCTCCCTCATTGAGATAGGTTAGCATATGCTGCATGACTCACCCAAGCCATGAAGTAGGCGGGTAGTCCAATTCCCGGAAATCTCCACCCCTTCCCCCAAAGCACTTGGAGTAACCCTCTCACTCGGCCTGTGGAATCACCCAGCCCATAAAAGACTAACCACCCCAGATCTGGGGGAGCTCTCATTTTCCCACTTGATCCCCGCCCTGAGGCCGCTCTCACCTTCTGAGACAGACCAGGCAGACTGCATGCTGCCTAGGGAACGTGTGCACGCGTGCATGCTCAGTCGCTGAGTCGTATCCAGCCCTATCCTGTGGACTGTAGCCCACCAGGCTTCTCTGTCCATGGGATTTTTCAGGGAAGAATACTGGAGTGGGTTGCCATTTTCTACTCCAGATGGAATGTGTACCTCTCTCAATAAACCTACTTTCACTTTCTGGCTGCTCTTGAGTTCTTTCCCGCGCAAAGTCAAGGACACTCACTTGGTGGTCTGACCCAGAGGCTCACCCAAGCCTGGGACATGAGCGTCTCCTTGTGCCCTCTTTTCTGCAGCAAACTGGCCAGACCTTGGTAACACACCAGAGGGCAGCGGGGAGTGGGGAAGAGCTGAAGACGACTGTTTTCCGAGTGTCTGGATATTGGTGCCCTTCCTGGGCTTCAGGAGCATGGAAAGGTTCAGGTTAGAAGAGGAAGGCTGTGAGCTGCAGTCTTGGGAATGCTGAGCTCTGTTTTGGCTCCTTCAAGGTTAACGGAGCTGTGGTGGGCAGCACAGATGCAGGAAAGGAAGCCCTTAGCTGAGAGGCCGGAGGCAAAGGCAGGGCCGGGAGCTTGCCATAGAGTGAGAAGGGAAGTGGGCTGAGGAAGGGACCAGAGGTGGAGCTGGGAGAAAAGGCTCCCACAGCAGGGCCTGGAAGTCACTGCCAGTGGGGAGGAAGGAGAGCCGGGATTTGCAGAAAAAGAGTAATCAAAAAAGGAGGTCCAGGGGACTTCCCTGCTGGTCCAGGGGTTAACAGTCTACGCTCCCAATGCAGGGGGCCCAAGTTCAATCTCACATGCCACAACTAAAGATTCCACGTGTGGCAACTAAGACCCAGCATAGCCGAATAAATTTTTTTTTAATTTTTTTTTTTTAAAGGAAAAGGTCCAAAGGCCCTGGGAGCACTGCAAAGTGGTGTTGGATTTGGCAGTGAGGGAGCCAAGTGACCTTGGAAAGAGCAGAGTTAGGGCAGGGGTGAGGCTGGGGTGGAAGTGGGGAGGGAGGAGGAGCCCAAAGGCAGGGGCTTGAGGCAAGTGGGAGGGAAGGAGGCCCCTGCACCAGGAACATCCAGTCTTAGCCACTGGACCACTAGGCAAGTACCAAAATACTTGTTGAATGGGTCAATGAAAGGAAATTCCCTGGTGGTCCAGGGGTTAGGACTCCATGCTTTCACTGCAGGGAGCGTGGCTTCAATCCCTGGTGGGGGGTTGCGGGGTGAGGGGGGCTAAAAGACTGCTCAAGGTACATGGTGTGGCTAAAAAACAAAACAAGGATCAGTGAAAGGCTCGAAGCATTGGGGCCATTTACCGCAGCTCTCCCTCTGCGGCATCAGTTCCTGCTAAGACATCCAGACCCGGCGGCCACCCACCCTCTGCTTGCATTATCTCACATGGTGGGGTGGTCACGACCCCCAAGGCAGCTTTCTCCTCCTGGATGGTTCCGATGGACGGTCCTGTCGCTTCCACCCCATGGTCCCGGCCCTGCCCTCCTCCCGCGTGGCAGGTGCCGAGCCTCTTTGAACCTACCCGGGGCCACAGAGGGAGGATCTCCAGGCTGAGTGCTGAGTCACTCAGTCGTGTCCGACTCTTTGTGACCCTGTGGACTGTAGCCTGCCAGGCTCCTCTGTCCATGGTGTTTCCCTGGCAAGAATACTGGAGTGGGTTGCTGTGCCCTCCTCCAGGAGAATCTTCCTGACCTAGGGATCAAACCCGAGCTTTTGAAGTCACCTGCCTTGGCAGGAGTGTTCCTTACCACTAGTGCCACCCAGGAAGCATCTCCCTGCTTCCACCCTTTACTCCCTGCAGCCTATTCTCAACTCTCCCCCAGAGGGATGCCGTTAAGTTCCCTCTGATCTTGTCCCACCCTTCAGTCAAAGCCCTCCAGGGGCTTCCAGCTCAGAGTACAAGCTAAGGTCCCCTCGTGGCCAGCGAGGCCCTCTACAAGGCCACAACCACTCTCTCTCCATCCCAGAATGAGACACGCTGACAGTCCCTGACAGTTTCTGTTTTTATTGATCAAGAATTCTTTACAAAATACACACACACACATGTATACACACACACACACACACACACACACACACACACCAGATACCTGCCCTGGTTTGGTCACCCCCCCGCCCACTCTCTCCTGGGATCAGACCTTCTTGGCCTCATCCAGGGACGTCACCCTGTGGCCTCTTCCCCTACCAGCAGAGGAGCACAGAGAAGGAACCTCCTTTGTTCCCTGCTTAGAAACACAGGCTGGGGCCCCACCTGTGGAGGGAGCAGGTGGGAGTGACAAGGGAGCATCGCCCCCTTCCCTCTTTCAAATTCCCTGAGTTGCCAGGTTAGTCTCCCAAGCACCACAGCTGCTAAGGCCTTGGGATCCTCTTCCATTCGAAGCTTCCCCATCCCCATGTTGCATACTGAAAAATGGAGGTCCAAAGAGGGAGGAAGAGACCCCCTTA
>SJXQ01002946.1:71082-84660 GCA_006408695.1 Aepyceros melampus | reverse complement strand
TCGGGGGGCTAAGTGGAAAGGGAGGGATCAGAGACACTCCTGGGTGGAGGAGAAGAGGGGATCCAGGATGTGGCCCGAGTCTCTGAGAACAGCCGGGACCAAGGCTTGGGGCTGAGTGGGTTGGCCGGGGGCCCCAGAGCGAGGTCCCGCCATGGAGGGCCGAGGCTGTCGGCCCCGGAGCCGCCCTCACCTGTAGGCCAGGCTCATGCACTCGAACAGGCGGGTGAGTGTGGGGTCGATGCTGCGCGGCCCGAAGTCGGCGTGCCCCAGGGACCCTTCCTGGTCGCGCCGCCGGGTCAGCGAGTCGCTGTGCGGCGACGACACCATGAAGTGACCGCTGTGGATGACCTGCGAGCGAAGCAGCCCGCCCGCGCTGCGCCGGGTATTCGGGTCCTCCGAGTCTGTGTCTGAGTCTGAATCCGGGCTGGGGACGACCCGCGGGCCCTGCAAGCCCGCGACCAGACCCGCCAGCGCCCCGGCCATGGTCATCGCCGCCGCCGCCGCCTCGCCTCGCCTGGGCAGCTGCGGGCGCAACCCGTGTGGCCAGACCGGCTCATTAGCATATCCCCTCCCACCGCGTGTTAGCGTGGCCCCGCCCTCCAGCCGCGATAGGTCGCCGGAGGGGGCGGGGCCTCGGGCGCGCGGGAGCAGGCGGGCTGATATTAACAGTCAATACGCCAGGTGTGGGAACGCCAGGTCAGAGCTCCCACAGGTCTAGAGTTTGGTCAAGAGGGGGTCTCTTATCTCCTCTCCCGTCTTTCCTTATGCTATGACCACCTGGAGTCCTGGTGGAACCGCCCCTACGTCACCGAAAGGGCTCTCAAGAAGAGTCGTTCACCCCTGAGCCAGAAAGTCGTCGGTGCCAGGGATCCCTGCTCCCCGAGTCGCCCTCCCCGCCCTCCCGTGAGTCCTCTCATCCAGCTCACCCCCTGCCCTCTCTGATCTCCCGGCTCATATTCACTCCCTCTCCGTGCTTCACACAGCTGAAAGCACCAAGTGTTGCGTGGCCTGACCCCCAGGAAGTCCGGATACCTTCAGTTACCACTGTAACCATCACTGCACCTGCCCAGAGGTCCTGGGGGTTTACCTGAGTGTGAACCCTGCCTGGACACGCGGGGTCCGCACCAGTGGTGAAGGGGAAAGGAGAGCCGTGGTCACCCTCCCCTGGACACCCCATCTCTCTGGGCCTCCTCCTCTCACCGACCCTGTGGTCCAGCTTGTGTTCTCGTTTCTAAAGGCCCTGTTCTCACCCAGAAGAAACAAACTAGGCCGTTTGGTCTGAGGCATGTCACACCTGTCACCTCACTGGCGCCTTTAACAACCTTTAGGGTGGGTTCTTACCCCACATCAGAGGGGGCACCAGAATCCACAGGCATGGAAACAAGCCCACCCAGGGCCATCTCTGCTGGCGGTGGTGGCGGGGCGGTCGGTGAGGGCTGGAGGCAAATGTTAACCTCCCTTGACTTTGTGGAGGGTGTGATCTCTGTTAAGTCACAGGCAGACCAAAAGAGGACATGGTCAGTTGGGGGCTGAAGGCTTGGACAAGGCACCCCACACACTTTCTTCCAGCCCATGGCAGGGTCACACAGCTCCCAGAAGCAAATGGCAGTCCCCTGAGGGCCACTGGGACCTCTTCAGGTGCTGAAGTGGTTACCCAGGCTGGTCACAGGCCAGCCCTTCCACCCACCATGCCCCCTGGACAGGTTCCCTCTGTCCCTGCCAAACCATCACCACATGTTCCCAGGAGCCCCAGCGACCCTGCACCACTTCCTCCCTGCTGCTCTCTGCAGAGGGTGGATTCTCCCTGCCTACCTCTCTCAAATTCTGGGGAGGTGGGTCCTCACGTGCCCACCTCAGCCTGCCCTCCTCTGGAGAGAGGGCTATCTCTAAATAGTCATTTTGGAATCCTTGGCTCAGTGAATTATCCCTCATGTGCCTGTCTGACTTCTCCTCTGGCCTCTGGGCCCTGAGGCAAAACTGTGTCCTGGAGTATCTGAGCCCCCACACTGGGCACCCAGGGACTTGGGGGACACACTGTGGGGATGGGGTGGGAAGCAGGGCCTCCTCTCCCTTGGAGCCTCCTTGCTTCGGGTGGTGATTTAGTTGCTCAGTCACATCCAACTCTTTGTGACGCTATGGACTGTAGCCCACCAGGCTCCTCTGTCCATGGGATTCTCCAGGCAAGAATACTGGAGTGGAGGGACTTCCCTCGTGGTCCAGCGGTTAAGACTCTGCGCTTCCAACACAGGGGACATGAGTTCAATCCCTGGTCAGGGAAGATCCCATATGACTTGTGGCCAAAAAATTAAAAAAAAAAAAATACTGGAGTGGGTTGCCATTTCCTTCTCCAAGGGATCTTCCCAACCCAGGGATCAAACCTGGGTCTCCTGTATTGCAGGCAGATTCTTTACTGACTGAGCTAAAACAGGCATCTGAATTGATCCTTCTCTGCCACTAATTCCATGAATGACTCTGGGCAAGTCTGTGTCTTATGGAGAATCTGTCTGTAAAAATGTGCTCAGTGTATTGCTCATTCACTTCAATCGTGTCTGACTCCTTGCGACCCCATTGACTATAGCCCGCCAGGCTCCTCAGTCCATGGGATTCTCCAGGCAAGAATACTGGATCTAGTGAGGAGGGGATCTCCCCTCCTCTAGGGGATCTTCCCAACCCAGAGATCGAACCTGGGTCTCCTGTGTCTCCTGCATTGCAGGATAGCAGGGACTTAGAACCAAGAGTGTTTCAAGTTGCAGGACCCTAAGACAGGGGATCCCCTGGAGAAGGGAAAGCCTACCCACTCCAGTATTCTGGCCCGGAGAATCCATGGACTGTATAGTCCATGTGGTTGCAGAGCTGGATACGACTGAGTGACTTTCACTTTCTTTACTCCTTGAGCCACCTGGAATGGGGAAGTTGAATTCAGTGATGTCTTAGGGTCCTGCAACTTGAACCACTCTTGGTTCTCAGTCCCTGCTATCACCATTCCAGCTTGCACTCCCATGCTTCTCCAACCTCCTGTCCCAGGAGAAAATCTAAGAGTAGTGTTCTGTGGCTCAAAAGACTTTCCCTGGGGGCTTCCCTGGTGGTCCAGTAGTTAAGACTCCATCCTGCCACTGCAGTTCAATCCCTGGTCGGGGAACTAAGATCCTGCACGTTACACAGCATAGCCCAAAAAAGAAACTTTCCTCTGAGCTAGTTTTCACTAGGGTGGGTTATCTCCCTTACTTCATGCCTCTCTTTTTGCCCAGACATCAGTTGGCTCTCCACAGGCATCTGTACCCCATCTCTGTCCTCCTGAGGCCTGAACACTGAAAATATAATCCCTCTGCACATAATTCAAAACAAAACAACACTGCAGGAAATAAAAGGAAGTCCACAATAAACGAGACCCTACTTTATAGCATGGAGAGCTATATTCATTATCTTGTAATAACCTGTATCAGAAAAGAATCTGAAAAATAATATATATGTGTATGTATGTGTATATTTTATTGTTTCGTCACTAAGTCCTGTCCAACTCTTTTGCAACCCCATGGACTGTAGCCCACCAGACTTCTCTCCATGGGATCTCCCATGCAGAATACTGGAGTGGGTTGCCGTTTCCTTCTCCAGGGGATCTTCCCGACCCAGAGATCGAACCCAAATCTCTTGCACTGGTAGGGAGATTCTTTACTGCTAAGCCACTTCCGAAGCCCATATGTGTGTGTGTGTAACTCAATCACTTTGCTATACACCTAACAATCTAATACAACACTGTAAATCAACTATGCTTCAATTAAAAAAAAAAAACAAAAAACAACTTGACTCCCAAAATACAAAACAGTTACCCAAATGAATTTGGGGAAAAAACTTAAAAATTCATTTATTTGAATTAAAAAAAATGGAGTCCACAAATTCTGACTTCTCCCATGATGAAGTTTCAATTTTTAAAAATGTGTGTATCAATTAATAAAACTTAAAAAGTGTTCTAATGCTTAACCTTGCTGAGGTCTTGGATATATGCTTCATTCACCTTGTCTAGTCTCCTCCAACCTATCTGTTGACTATTTAAAAGGAGTTTATTTTTTTGGCTGTGCCACATGGCTTGTGGATCTTAGTTTCAGACCAGGGACTGAATCCGCACCCTCAGCAGTGAAAGTTCAGAGTACTAACCACCGGACTGCCAGGGAAGTCCTTGCGTCCAACCCTTTTGAAACATCTCTAACCTACTGAAGTTAGGTGTCACTACCTTCAGTGTTCTTGCCTGGAGAATCCCAGGGATGGGGAAGCCTGTTGGGCTGCCATCTATGGGGTCACACAGAGTTGGACACAACTGAGGCAACTTAGCAGCAGCAACCTTCATTGTACAGTTGAAGAGACAGGCTTGGAGAGGGGAAGCAGTCGCTCAAGGTCCCCAGCGGAGACAGAGCCAGATCTGACTCAGAAGTCCAGGTTCCTTCCCCTGTGAGGCTGCCACCCAAAGCTCACCCATCCGAGAAGTGCCACTCTGGCCTCTTCCCCAAGTTAACACATCTCTTGTTCAGCTGCAACTGCAATTTCATTCGGCCCTGGGTTCACATGCACACGCCTCTCTTTCCCACTAGATGGCAGCGTCTCTGAAAGCAAGAATCACATCTCACTCTCACGGACCAAATTCTTCTCCAGTGCAAATGTGGAAATGGGTATTTGCTGAATGAATGAGTTTATATCTATGTAGACTAAGTGTGCTCTCCCTATCTATCCATCCATCCACCCACATCCACACATAGATAGTATTTATTAAGTGCACATTATGAGCCTGTCCCAGTGCTAAGTATTTTGCTTAGTTAAAAAACATAAAAAGGCAAAGATGTGGCACTTTTATTTATTTATTTTTAGCCACACCTCGAGGTGGGATCTTAGTTTCCTGACCAGGGATCAAACCCATACCACCCGCATTAGAAGTATGGAATGCTAACCACTGGACGAACAGGGAAGTCCCTGGCACTTTTAACATCTATAGAGTAGGAAAATGGAAAATGACTACTACAGGTACAGGGTTTCGCTTTAGGGTGTTGAAAATGTTCCAGAATTAGATAGTGGTGATGTCGGCACAACTTTATAAATATACTAAGAGCCAGTGAAGAAGGGCCATGCGTGAGTGCCAAGTCCCTTCAGTCGTGTCCCACTCTGAGTGACCCCGTGGGCCGTGGCCTGCCAGGCTCCTCTGTCAGTGGCACACTCTAGGCAAGAACACTGGAGCGGGTTGCCGTGCCCTCTTCCAGGAGGAGATCTTCCTGACTCAAGGGCTGAACCCAAGTCTCATGTCTTCTTCATCAGCACTAGCTGGTCACTGCATGGCCACTAGTACCACCTGGGAAGCCCCAATAAGTGTATTCTATTTCAATAAAAAAAATTAGGTACTTTAATATATTTACTTTATATTTAAATATATTTAATATATTACTTAACTGACTGATAATCTGCTCCACTGTGTGTGTATGTGAGTGTGTTCGTATTTTCATTGCCATTTTACAGAAGGGGAAACTCAGGCTCTGGAAAGGGAAGTGATTCAGGGGTTGTTACGAGAATTAACCATAAATAGCTAATGTTTACGGAGCCTAAACTGCTTGGTCTAGGGTATCTTTCTAACAGTCCCATGACTTTCAACTCATTTTGTAGACAAGAAAAACAGGCTTTGCTGAAGATCCGAGTAAAAAGAGTGGGATTCAATCCCAGGCAATCTGATGGGGGAAGCCTGACTCCCAAATACCCAACTTCTCAGATTAAAAGGACTAACAGGGACTTCCCTGGTGGTCTGTGCTCCCAATGCAGGGGCCCAGGTCCGGTCCTTGGTCAGGGAACTAGATCCCACGTGCGGTAACCAAGAGTTTGCATGCTGCAGCTGAGAGATCTCACATGCTGAAATGAAGATCGAAGATCCCACGTGCTGCAACTAAGACCCGGTGCAGACAAATAAATAATTAAAAAAAAGAAAAGACAAGCAATTGTTTGTGAGGGTGCAGTGTGTGCAGAACCTCCTCCACTGCCACCACTGCTGTGACTTGGCACCATCGCTTTGGAAAACTATCCACCAGAGCTGAACATCCGTGTACCTTATGACCCAGCAGTTCCACAGAAATGTGCGCATATGTGCACCAAAAGACACGTACAGACTCTTCAGAACAGCATTAGCCTTATTAGCTCAGTACTGGAAACAATGCAAATGTTTATCAACAGGCGAATGAATAAATATATCTCAGCGCAGACACACGACAGAGTCTTAACACAGCAAAGAGATGAACACTCTACTACCAAATGCAACCATATGGATGAATCTCACTGACAACAGGCTGAGCAAAAGCAGCCTGACGTGGAAGTGTGGATGCTGTAAGGCTTCGTTTACATAAAGCTCCAAAACAGGCTGGTCTTCCAGGTGGCACTAGTGGTAAAGAACCCGCCTGCCAATGCAGGAGACCTGAGAGATTCAGGTTTCCTGGGTCAGGAAGATCTTCTGGAGGAGGACATGGCAACCCTCTCCAGTATTCTTGCCTGGAGAATCCCTGTGGACAGAGGGGCCTGGCGGGCTACAGTCCATAGGGTCACAGAGTCAGACACAACTGACTCAGCAGACCTAGCATGCACTTACCCAAAGAGGCTAATCCCTGGTGTTAGGCTGTGTTTTAGCCTTGGGGTCACTAGAGGGGATCAAGAAGAGGCCACTAACATTTTGTCTCTTTTATCTGGGCTCAGGAAACATGTGCGTCTTCATTGTGCGCATTCACTGAACTGGACAGTTATGAACAGTTTTTATATGGATGTTAGACTTACAAGTTTTTGAAAAGAGAGACTAAAGGACTTACCTGGAGGTCTAGTAGTTAGGACTCCATGCTCCCAATACAGGAGGCCCGGGTTTGATCCCTGGTCAGGGAACTAGATCCTACATGATGCAACTAGGATCCCGGTGCGACCACATAAATTTTAAAAAGAGAAGAGAAAGCTTAGGTTTGCACGTGCAGCCTCATGGAAGCCTGCCTTGCCTGGGAATGGACTGGGCATCTAGGTAGTGGCAGGAGGAGAAATCACTGAGTGATTTGAGGGAATAGAGGCTGGAGAGGTAGGTGAGAGAAAGAGGAGTCTTAGTTGGGTCTCTAACCAGTGGATAGTTGGAAAGTCATTTCCCCTATCTGGGTCTCGTTTCTGTATCTGAAAAATGGGTGAACAAGTCACGAAGGGAAAATTGATAAATATGACTATATTAAAGTGAGGAAGTTGGATTGAATGATTTTTCATATCAGAAGCACTCAATCATTCTATCAAAAAATATGAGTCTCAGACTTCCCTGGTGGTCCAATGGTCAAGAACCTGCCTTCCGATGCAGGGATGCAAGTTCAATCCTTGGCCAGGGAACTAAGATCCTACATGCCGTGTGGCAACTAAGTTTCTGTGCTGCAACTAAGACCCAACACAGTCAAACAAATAAAACAAATCTTAAATATATATATATATATGAGTCATCGTAGGAGGAATGAAAAAAGTCACTTCCCTTGGCCAAAATACACTTCTTGCTTACAGAATTTCTGCTTCTATATTTACAGTTAGTGATATTACAAGTAAGGTCATATTATTCATACTTTAAAAAAAATTTTTATTTGGTTGTGCCAGGTCTTAGGCTGCACCTTGAAGCTTGTGGGATCTTAGTTCCCCAACCAGGGACTGAACCCAGGTCCTCAGCAGTGGGAGCTTGGAGTCCTAATCACTGGCTGGCCAGGGAATTCCCTGCCCAGAAACTTCTTTATCCAGCTCTGTGGCTGCTTCCTCGGCAGCCAGAGAACCCTATTCCAGGCCAGGAGGAGGCAGGAATGGCATGAGCCAGATTACAAGATTTTCCCCTCTTCTGTTGGCGGATCAGTAACATGGGATTCTATTTTTGCAAGACCATTTGGCAAAATCTATTACATTAAAAATGTTGGTACTCTTTGACCCAACAAGTTCAACTGTAGGAATCTGTTCTATGAAATATCTCCATAAGTGTGCAAAGATGTATAAAGACGTTCCGGGCAGCACTGTTTATAATATTGAGAAACCGGAGAATGGATGAATAAATTCTGATAAATCCCTACCGTGAAATACTATGTAGCTGTTAACAACCTCATGTGTAAAACAGGGATAATAATAGGATCCGTCTCTCATAGTTTTCATGAGGATTTTGTAAATTATACCTGCAAAATGCTTCCATAGTAATACTAGCTGTTATCATCACTATAGATGTAGAAATAGGGAAAGATGCAATGTGGATTAAAAAAGAAATGAGAAATGTGATCCCATTGGAGTAAATTAACAGTAGTAAACACACATTAAAAAAGAAGAAAAGTCTGGACATACAAGTATCAAATGATGACACTGGTGGTCTTTGGTGGAGGGTAGGGTGACGGAGACATTTATTTTGTAAATCTCAATAAATTTTAAAGTAATACCTGTGTATTGCTTTTGAAACCGGGGTGGGGGGGGGGAATCCTCCAAAACAGTAAAGGAAACAAGAAGAGACAGTGGAGTAGAAGATGGCATGAGAGGGACTTCCTTGGTGATCCGGTGGCTAAGACTCCAGGCTTCCAGTACAGGGGGCCTGGGTTTGATCCTTGGTCAGGGAACTAGATGCCACAACTAAAATCCTGCATGCTGTCAAACAAATACTAAAAGAAAATATATGTATGGCATGAGAAACCCTCTCCCCTCTTCTTGAGGACCCCGAAGTCCAGAGATCAAAGCTACCCAAACAGGCTCCCTGGGGAATTAAGGGCCTGAGTTTGATCCCTGATTGGGGAACTAGGATCCCATAAGCTTTGAGGCATGACCCCCCCACCAGAAAAAGAAAAGGCTCCCTGTTTTGGCTGATTAGACACTGGGAGGTGCAGCTTCCCACACAGCTTGTCTGACACTTTATTCTCATTCTGGACCCCATGGGGACATCTTCTCTTCAGGGCACAAGGCCCGGGAGGCTGGCTCATCGGGGAGGCTGGGCCATCTCACATAAGCCGTTTGCCCTCTCTGGGCCTCAGCTGCCCTCCTTGCAACATGGGCAGAAGCAGCTCAGCCTCTTGGCGTGTTGTGAACAGCTAGGGGAGCAGAATGCGCCACTGGCATCCGAGCAGCGGGAGGGAGGGGGCCAGCCCGGAGCTGCTGCTTCACCAAGAAGAGCCGCTATGCCAAGAGTCTGTCGTCTGTAAAAATGCCGACGGCGCCATTTGTCAGTGGGCAGTTTGTACTCACAACACTGCTGACACCAAACGCGCGATGTCTTCTCCAGTTCTCCAATACCAGCTGGGTGGCCTCCAATTCAGTTCAGCTCTGACACTGTCTACCCGGAGTCGGCGTCAGACCCCACAAGCTAAGGGCTCAGTCCTGCAAGCCTGCCTCCGCTTCAGACACCAAAGTAGTGACCGACTGGCTATAAACACGGGGATCCTTGACCCCTGACTGAGGTTCCATCATTTGTTAGAAAGGCTCACAGGACTCAGGAAAGCTCTTTACTTTTATTTTGCGGTTTCTCATAAAGGAGAGAACTCAGGAGACGTGAATGGAAGAGACGCATAGGGCAAAGCATGGGGGCAGGGGGTACGCGGAGCTTCTATGCCCCCTCCTGGTGCACCACTCCCCCCAGTACCCCAACGCAGAAGCTCTCTGAACTCCTTCATTTAGCAATCTTTATGGAGGTTTCATTTCATAAGCATGATTGATTAAATCGTATAACCCTGGGGACTTGCTGGTGCTCCAGTGGCTAAGACTCCAAGCTCCCAATGCAGGAACCCTGGGTTTGACCCCTGGTCAGGGAACTAGATCCCCACAGGAACTAGACTAAAGATCCTGTGTGCCACAACTAAGACCTGGGTGCAGCCAAATAAATAAGTAGAAATGAAAATAAAAACAATTAGCTCTTGATGATTGAACTCAATCTCCAGCCCCTGTCCCCCCACCACAACCCTGGAGCTGAAATTCCAACTCTCTAACCTTCATCTTGATCTTCCTAGTGCCTTGATCTTCCTAGTGACCACCTCAAAACTATCTAGGGGTCACTAGTCATCTATTAGCATACAAAAGACTCTGAAGATACCAGGGGTTTTAGGTGCTGTGTGCTAGAAACTGGGAGACGAAAACCAGGTATGTCTATTTCCCAATGTACCACAACCAGGCCTCCCAGTGGCTTGCCAGGCTCTGAATACTGGGTCTCCTGTCTAATCAACACACTCAACCACGTGTCACCTGGGCTGATGGTTCCCAGTTTACAGAGCATGCCTGGCTTGGAGTTGTTAGTTTACATGTGTTAGAGAAAGTAGGATGGCTGTTCCAGGTCATACAGTTAATGAGTACTGTCGCCTGGATTTGAACCAGGTGTGTCTGATGCCAGAGTCCCAGTGTGTCCTTCCACTGGGCTGCACGGAGGCACTGAAGGCCTCCTGACCTCCTGTAAACATCAAGTAGCAGAAGGCGCACATACCAGGGTGGAAGGGGCAGCCGGCACACAGTAGGCACTTTGTGAGTACTTGCTGAGTCAACAAAGGATTGGCAAGTCCTCCCCACACTCTCCAGGGTTCAGGGTGTCATCAACTGCACAAGACTCATATCCATGATCTAGAAGATTGTAAGTCAGCGAGGGCCACAGACCTTGTGTTACTCAGAGGGAGAGTGGGGATTGGCTGGGCTCAGGGGCTGTCTCAGACCACTGGCATGGTGCGTCAGTGACCCTGCCAGGCCTCCTCGCCCCCTCCATGCTGCATCACTGGAGTCTCGCAAGAGCAGGCTGGGAGGAGAACAGGGACAGTTCCACAGAGGAGGAGAGAGAGCTGGAAAGCAGGCGCGCAGTCTCCTGTGTGCATTTCTGCCCACCTGTGTGTACCAAATTCAAGTCTGGGTGTGGCTGCTCAGGGTCAGTCCCTGGAGAGTAGAAAGGGGGCTACCTTGGAATCATCACCATCGAGACCTCCCTGGCCCCTCGATCCCTGCCTGGCTGGGAAGCGGCAGGGCCAGAGGATGCCCGGCCCGTCCGGGGCTCCCTGGCCCAGAGCTGTGGATAGTGGTGCCCAAGCTGTGCCTGATCTGTGACTTTGGGCCCCGCTCTGAGTGCGACCCCTGTATAAGGAGTGAGTGCTTTGAGCGCCGGTTCTCATCTTTAAAATGGGTGTGTGATATGATGTTATATTTACCTTAGGGGGTTGTTGTGAGGATTAAATGAAGTGAGTGAGGGACAGCCAGTGGTCGGCACTGATAAGTGGGGTTTCCTTCCTCTTCCCTCTCTGCCTCTCCCACCCCTGCCCTTTCTTTTTTCCTTCCTTCCTAGCCAACACCTCTGCTCATGGTGTTAGAGAAAGAACTAGGTGCTCCAGGACACAGAGAACAACCTCCACCAGGGGACTTGGGGATGGAAAAAGCCTTGTCAGACCAGCTGTGGAGGGTGATAGACAGCTCAGTCCTGCCCAGACTTCCCGGGCCCCTCCAGCGCTGGGGAGCTCTGGGAGTCACACCAGGCATGGCCCCTCCAGCTCCAACAGGGCTTCAGGCCCCTGAAGTAACATGGAAAGGGGGTCCCAGGGAGGCACATTTTCCACCCAGAGTCTTACAGCCGATGGGGTCCCCCAGCAGCTGACCGTTACCTGCCCACCCTCCTGCCAGCTGACCTCCAGGGCCAGCCAAGGGGATGCGTCGCCTCCTTGTCGGCGCCAGGCCCTGCCGGAGGAATGCCCTGTTCCTTCCTGCTGGGGACTGCCAGGGTCCCCTGCACAAAGTCAGCTTGTGTGCGGACAAAGTCGCCTCAGTCGTGTCTGATTCTTTGCAACCCCATGGACTGTAGCCCGCCAGGGTCCTCTGTCCTTGGGATTCTCCAGGCAAGAATCCTGGAGCAGAGTCATCTATAGATGAGCAGAGAGTATAGCATCACCTGGAGAAAAGGCAGAGGCAGCAGGGGGAATAGAAGCTTTGGAATTAGACTGCCTGCGTTTGAATCCCAGCCTGCCTGACCTTGAGCCGGTGCCTTGACTTTGCTGAGCCTGTCTCCTCATTAGTAAAGTGGATAGAATACCCTTTTCGTCTCAGGTTATCAGAAAGAAGGAAACAGCGACAGAAAAGCCCCACATAGTGCCCAGCACACAGTAGGTGTACAGGAAAGTGCGGTTCCTGCCCCAACTCCCAGCTCCCTTGAGCCTCCTTCCTCTGCGTCACGTCCGAGCCCAAATCTCGTCTTCAGCCTTGATCAAGGAGTGAGAATTGACCTAAAGATGGCTTCTGCTGGCCTGACAGCTCCAAACCCTGTTTTGCCCACCACAGGGCCAGCAGCAGGGTCAAGGGCAGCTTCAGAAGGAGGACCCTGGGAGGGGAGTCTGAATGTTTTCGCAGGTGAGGTCATGGAGCCTCCAAAAAGCCGCCCCTCCCGCTTCCATCTGCCGGTGCTTATTACCATCCACCTCAGTTTACAAAAGTCACCTGCACTCGTGTCAGACAGTTTCATTCACAGCATTCCAGGTCCCCAGGTGGGGCCCTGACCCCAGCTCCTAGCAGCCCTCTCACCTCGGCCCAGGTTGAGTCCTAATCCCCACCCGAGCCCTGAGCCCAGGTCTCAGATAGACTGTGTCCTTAGAAGGGTAATACATTGGCCACCTGATACGAAGAACTGACTCATTGGGAAAGACCCTGATGCTGGGAAAGACTGAAGGCAGGAGGAGAAGGGGACGGCACAGATGGT
Source organism: Aepyceros melampus (assembly GCA_006408695.1). Classification (NCBI taxonomy): domain Eukaryota; kingdom Metazoa; phylum Chordata; class Mammalia; order Artiodactyla; family Bovidae; genus Aepyceros; species Aepyceros melampus. The sequence goes on along the minus strand of SJXQ01002946.1, from coordinate 71,969 downwards.
TGGATGGCATCACCGACTCATGGACACGAGTTTGGGCATGCTCCGGGAGTTGGTGATGGACAGGGAGGCCTGGCGTGCTGAAGTTCAGGGGGTCGCAAAGAGTCAGACATGACTGAGAGACTGACCTGACAGGAGGCAGGGGCTAGATGGATCCTTGGCCCCGCCTGCCACCTGCTTCAGCTGAGCCTCCAACAGCATCCCCCTTGGCAAGGACCAGACCCACCTGGCTCGGAGGGGGCTCCCCGGTCCTCCAGAGTGGCCCCAATTCATTCTGTCCCTGTTTCTATACCATTGGCCCAGGAACAAGCCTCCCCAAGTCATAAGAGGGAAAGCCAGGCCCAGAAAAAGGAGGTAGCGTGCCCAAGGTCACACAGCCAGCCACAGACAAGAGATTAGGCCTGACCCTGGCTTCCTGACCCTGCAGGTGGACTCAGGAGACCCAGGATGGGGGCAGGGTGGCAAGGGACAGGGTGGCTGGGGAGCTGGTGGGAAGTTCCTTCCCAAGCCAGTAGGAGCCAGCATGGGTGCCTTTCACCACTTGCCTGGCCCCTGCCTGTTGGCTAGAAGCCCGGTGGCTGGGAATCCACATGGCTTCCCCTGTCCAGCCAGGAGGAGTCTGGGTCCTTGTCCCTGATCCACCGGCCCACCCGGAACCAGCTTCTCTACAGGCACTCACACCTGCCCAGGGCAGGGGGCGACAATAGGGAGGAAGGTCCTTCCTCTTGCTCCCTGGCCCACACTCAGCTCCCTGGAGAGTCCCCTGGGCACCTCCCCCCTCCCCCCATCCTCACCCCTGGGCTGAGATTCAGTCCCACCCCGCTGGTGGGACTGAGGAGACACGGGGGAGCCTGGGCAGCAGGATGAACTCTTCTCTGATTCTTGATCTC
>SJXQ01002946.1:57156-70219 GCA_006408695.1 Aepyceros melampus | reverse complement strand
TGATCCGGTGCCTCCTTCTCTCCTTAGCACGTGGGTGGCAGCCGCTCACCCAGCTGGCGGGCTGTGGGGCAGCCATGGCCCGGGCTGTGGGCTCAGGCGCCTGCCACTCCCCGTCTGCGACCCGCTCGTGCCCGATCACCTTTAATCCCCGACACCCCCTCCCCCGTCTCCGCGGGGGTTTGGTGCCTGCTGCCCAAATCTAGGGCTGGGTTGGAGAGAGGAGGAGCCACAGGTGTGGGGCCAGGCCCAAGTGGGCAAAGGCAGCGCCTGGGAGGCCGCAGTTACACCCTGAGCCTCAGCCCCTCTTGGCTCTCCTGAGTTCCCATCAGGCTATCTGAGCACCGTTCATTCCCCTGGACGCCAGCTCCACGCGGTGCTGAGTTCTGACCCCCTCTGTCCCTGATTTCCCTTCACCCTTAGGATCCCCACTCCCATTCTTCCAGAGCAGCCCTCCCCTTCTCACACCCCCAGCCGTTACCTCCCTAACCGCCTCCTCCATAGCCTCTACCTCCTTAAGCGCCGGTTCCTCCCGGAACCTCTTTCTGACATTCTTCCTCCCCGCTGGGTCCCTGTGTCTTTCTATGACGCTGCCCTTTCCCGGAACCCCTCCCCACCTTGTGTGCTCATCCTTGAGGCTCTGTGCTCCTCCCTGAACCCCACCACTTTCCTGAACCCCCTTCCCTCATCCCCCCTGCCTCCTGGGGCCCACTGACCTCCCCTTGGGTGACCTCCCCTTCTGGGTCCCTACATTCCTCCTGAGTCTTAGCATTCATTCCGCAAACATCCTGGACGCTCACAGGGTAGCAGCCCAGAGAGATGACAGGGACAGGCCAAAAGGTATTCATAAATAAGAAATTTTTTTTAAGTTTGAGTATGTCTCATGCACTATTTAGGTATGTGTGTGCTTGCACGCTAAGTGACTTCAGTCGTGTCTGACTCTATGGACTGTAGCCTGCCAGGCTCCTCTGTTTATGGGATTCTCCAGTCAAGAACTGGATTGGGTTGCCATGCCCTCCCCCAGGGATCCTTCCCCACCCAGGGATTGAAGCCGCATCTCTATGTCTACCTGCATTGGTGGGCAGATTCTTTACCACTAGCGCCACCTGGGAAGCCCTCTTTAGGGTATGCTAAGTCACTTCAGTCGTGTCTGACTCTGCAACCCCATAGACGGCAGCCCACCAGGCTCCCCCGTCCCTGGGATTCTCCAGGCAAGAACACTGGAGTGGGTTGCCATTTCCTTCTCCAGTGCATGAAAGTGAAAAATGAAAATGAAAGCGAAGTCGTGTCTGACTCTTCGCGACCCCATGGACTGCAGCCTACCAGGCTCCTCCATCCATGGGATTTTCCAGGCAAGAGTACCAGAGTGGGGTGCCACTGCCTTCTCCAGGGTATACTTATACTAAAAGATAATTCAGGACTTCCCTGGTGGTCCAGTGGCTAAGAATCCACCTGCCAGTACTATTTACAACAGCCAGGACATGGAAGCAACCTAGACGTCCATCAACAGATGAACGGATAAAGAAGTTGTAGTACATATATACAAAGGAATATTACTCAGCCATAAAGAGGAATGAATTTGAGTCAGTTCTAGTGATGTGGATGAACCTAGAGCCTGTTATGCAGAGTGAAAGAGCAAAGTGTAAGTCAGAAAGAGAAAAACAAATATCATATATTAGGGCACATTTATGGAATCTAGAAAAATAGTACTAATGAACCTATTTGTAGGGCAGCAATAAAGATGCAGACACAGAACAGACTTGCGGGCACTGTAAGGGAAGGAGAGGGTGTGGTGAACGGAGAAAGTAGCATTGAAACATTTGTATTACCAAGTGTAAAACAGATAGCCGGAGGGAGTTTGCTGAATGATTCAGGGAGCTCAACCCAGGGTTCTGTGACAAGCTAGAGGGCTGGGAAGGGGTGGCAGGTGGGAGGGAGGTTCAAGCAGGAGGGGACATATGTATCCCTGTGGCTGATTCATATTGATGTCAGGCAGAAAGCAACACAGCATTGTAAAGTAATTATCCTCCAATTAAAAGTAAAAAAATTTTTTAAACTGCAAAAAAAAAAAAGAAAAAGAAAGAATTTTCCTGCCAGTGCAGGGGACATGGTTTGATCCCTGGTCCGGGCAGATTACATGTGGCATGGAGAGACTAAGCCTGTGCACCACAACTCCTCAAGCCCACCTGCTCTAGAGCCTGTGCTCCACAGCAAGAGAAGCCACTTAATAAGCCCAAGCCCCACAGCTAGAGAGTAGCCCCCGTTTGCAGCAACCAGAGAAAGGCTGCACACAGCAACGAAGACCCAGTGCAGCCAAAAAAAGATTATTCATGTTCACCTGAAATTCAGATTTAACGCAGCAACCTGGATTTACCCTACTCATATGTAAATCAGGGGAGGCAGGGAAGTTTGGACAAGGTCTTCTCTCTCCAGGGCCCCACTTAGCTCCAGCTTCATCTATAGGAAAACCTCACGTGGGCCCGGCAGTGGCAGTGAGTCTGGAGGCGGTTACAACCACTGCAGAGTAAGAGGAGAGCAAGTGAAGATGGGGAAGCGTGGGAGTGCGGTGGGGATGGCCTTCACGCTAGACGAAGACAGAGGGAAGGAGAAGCTCCTTGAGGCAGTCCAATCCTGGAAGGCTTCCTGAAGGAGGAAGACATTCATGGTTATTTTGATGCTGAGAATGAAGGGAGGTGAGTCAGATGGTCTCTGGTGGGCGACTCCCCCTCCCTTAATGGAAACTGGAGAGGCTTGAGGGTCTCTTCCTTTACGGAAGCCTCTTGAAGATCAGCAGAAAGTATCTCCCCCTTTACAGGAAGATTCTTTAGAGTGAGGTTGCTGTTCAGTCACTAAGTCATGTCCAACTCTTTTGCAACCCCATAGACTGATAGACTGAAGCCTACCAGGCTCCTGTGTCCATGGGATTTCCAGGCAAGAATACTGGAGTGGATTGTCATTTCCTTCTCCAGAGGATCTTCCTAACCCAGGAACAGAACCCATATCTCGTGCTTGGCAGGTGGATTCTTTACCACTGAGCCACCTGGGAAGTCATTTCAACCACAGACTTCTCCATGTCTGGCTAGCATTTGCCAAGCTTGCCAGGGTCCTGCCTGAACTTCCTAAGGCCTTTACGTGGGTTAATTCATTGAATCCCTTCAACAACCAAATGGTGTGGGTATATGTCCTTATTTTATAGATGAGGACACTGAGGCACAGAGAGGTTGAGTAATTTGTCTGAGGTTCACACAGGTGAAATTTGAGCCCAGGTGTCCTGGCCCTGGGCTTCCCAAGTGGTAAAGAACTCGCCTGCCAATGCAGGAGGGATAAGAGACACAGGTTTGATCCCTGGGTCGGGAAGATCTCCTGGAGGGGGGCGTGGCAACCCACTGCAGCATTCTTGCCTGGAAAATCTCTTGGACAGAGAAGCCTGGTGGGCTTCAGTCAATAGGATCACAAGGAGTTGGATGTGATTGAGGTACTTAGCACGCACGCACGCCCTGGTTCTGTATCTGCCAAGAAGCACATCCTGTGCTGGGGGTTAGGACTGGAAAAAAATGACACAGATTCTGTCCTTGCTTTTAGGGGACCTCTTGTCTAACAAGAGGGGGAATGGATGAGTCTTTAATGACTCCAGTACAGGTCAGGCTGGGATCGGGGCTGGGATAGAGTGGGCTAGGAAGGAAGGATGGATTCTGCCTGTGCAGGAGGAGGTATGTGCTGAGCCAAAAGGATGGGTCAGTTCTTCAACAGCTTTAGGATAAGGCATTGAGAGGAAGGGCATTCTGGGTGGTGGGACATCTTGGGCAAAAGCAGGAGAGGTGCAGAGATGCAGTGTGAGACTGGGGAATGGTCAAGAGTCTGGCATGACTGGAAGAGGGTCTAGAGGTTCAGTATGAGATGGGCAAAAGGAAAAAGGAAAAAAGAGGAACCCAGGCATTAGACAAAGTAATGTAGTCTCCATCTGGGAGAGGATAGGGAGGTGTAGTTTCCATCAAAGGCAAGACTGGTCAGATTTGCTAGAACTAGAGGGAGGCCATTGCAATGGCACCCCACTCCAATACTCTTGCCTGGAAAATCCTATGGATGGAGGACCTGGAAGGCTGCAGTCCATGGGGTCGCTGAGGGTCGGACATGACTGAGCGATTTCACTTTCACTTTTCACTTTCATGCATTGGAGAAGGACATGGCAACCCACTCCAGTGTTCTTGTCTGGAGAATCCCAGGGATGGGGGAGCCTGGTGGGCTGCCGTCTATGGGGTCGCACAGAGTCAGACACGACTGAAGTGACTTAGCAGCAGCAGCAGAGGGAGGCAGTGGAGGGTCAGCAGGGGGTGGGGGGCTCAGCCCAGGAGTGGTCAGTCAGCCTGAGCTGGGCCAGGACCACACAACTGCCCTGGGGAGGTGGGTGGACGATTTACCCAGCAGAAGGGATTGACTGTCACTTGACCAAAGCTCTTGGGCCTCATTCAACTCTAGATTCAGCCCCAGAACAGATTCTTGGTTAAAAAAAATAGACACTTGTAAATGTCAAGAGAACTGGCTAAAGAGGGGACTTCCCTGGTGGTCCAGTGGTTAAGAATCCACCTTGCAATGTGGGGACCGGGTTCAGTCCCTGGTTGGGGAACTCAGATCCCACATGCCACACAGGGAAAAAAGGTGATGAAGGAGTGATAATCCATAAATTCAGGGGTGTCAGCAAGCAAGGTAGAACACCCAGATGTAAGGTTTTGGTGAGGTTCCAGTTCTGGGGTTGGGTGGTAGACTCACTGGTGCTCATTATAAATGAATAAATACACAAATAAATGAAATAAATGCAGGCTAGGTAGACACCAAAGAAAACAGTGTATCAAAAAATAAGAATTACTATTAATCTATTTCTGTGTACCTGCCTGGGTGCTCTTTGGAAGGAATGATGCTAAAGCTGAAACTCTAGTACTTTGGCCACCTCATGCGAAGAGTTGGCTTATTGGAAAAGACTTTGATGCTGGGAGGGACTGGGGGCAGGAGGAGAAGGGGACAACAGAGGATGAGATGGCTGGATGGCATCACCGACTCGATGGACGTGAGTCTGAGTGAACTCCGGGAGATGGTGATGGACAGGGAGGCCTGGCGTCTGCGATTCATGGGGTCGCAAAGAGTCAGACACGACTGAGTGACTGAACTGAACTGAGGTCTGGATTTTATTTTATTGCCTTTTCTTTTTTTAATATAAATTTATTTTAATTGAAGGCTAATTACTTTACAATATTGTATTGGTTTTGCCATACACTGACATGAATCCGCCACGGGTGTACATGTGATCCCCATCCTGAACCCCCCGTCTCCCAGCTCCCTCCCCATCCCATCCCTCTGGGTCATCCCACTGCACCAGCCCCTGTCTCATGCATCGAACCTGGACTGGTGATTCATTTAACATATGATAATATACATGTTTCAATGCCATTCTCCCAAATCATCCCACCCTTGCCCTCTCCCACAGAGTCCAAAAGACTGTTCTATACATCTGTGTCTCTTTTGCTGTCTCGCATACAGGGTTATCGTTACCATCTTTCTAAATTCCATATATATGCATTAGTATACTGTATTGGTGTTTTTCTTTCTGGCTTACTTCATTCTGTATAATAGGCTCCAGTTTCATCCACCTCATTAGAACTGATTCAAATGTGTTCTTTTTAATAGCTGAGTAATAATCCATTGTGTATATGTACCACAGCTTTCTTATCCATTCTTCTGCTGATGGACATCTAGGTTGCTTCCATGTCCTGGCTATTATAAACAGTGCTGTGATGAACATTGGGGTACACATGTCTCTTTCAATTCTCTTTCTTCGGTGTGTATGCCCAGCAGTGGGATTGCTGGGTCATAGGGCAGTTCTATTTCCAGTTTTTTAAGGAATCTCCACACTGTTCTCCATAGTGGCTGTACTAGTTTGCATTCCCACTAACAGTGTAAGAGGGTTCCCTTTGTCCACACCCTCTTCAGCATTTATTGCTTCTATACTTTTGGATAGCAGCCATTCTGACTGGCATGAAATGGTGTGAGGTCTGGATTTTAAAAGACGATGTGTATGTATCTGTTCTAGAATAACTGGATGTCCACATGCAAAAGTATGAAGTCAGACCCCTAACTCCCACCTATACAAAGATTAGTTCAAAATGGACCAATGACCTAAATGGAAGAGCTAAAAACTATAAAACCTTAGCAGAAAACATAAAGATGAATTTTTATGACCTAGAGCTATAAAGTGATTTCTTAGATATGATGCCAAAGCACAAGCAGCAGAAGAAAAAAATAGATAAATAGGACTTCATCAAACTTTTTGTAAAAACTTGTGTGCACCAAACGGCACCATCAAGAAAGTGAAAAGACAACATACAGAATGGGATAAAATTATACACCATATCCCTGGTAAAGGACTAGTGTCCAGAATATATAAAGAACTCTTACCAACTCAACAATAAAGAGACAAATATGGGCAAAGGGTCAGAGTAGACATTTCTGTAAAGCAGATATTAAAAATGACAAATCGCATAAGAAAAGATGCTGAACATCATGAGTCATCAGAGAAATGCAAGTCAAAATCATTAGACAACACTTCACACCCACTAGGAGATTTATAATTTTAAAAGAGATAGACAGTAACAAGTTTTGGTGAGGGAACTGGAACCTTCTTTAAAATGACTAAAATGGTAAATTTTATGTTATGTATGTACCACCAAAAAATCAAAAGGAATTAAGCTCAGCTGGTAAAGAATCTGACTGCAATGCAGGAGACTCCAGTTCGATTCCTGGGTCAGGAAGATCCTCTGGAGAAGGGAAAGGCTACCCACTCCAGTATTCTGGCCTGGAAAATTCCAGGGAGCGTATAGTCCATGGGATCTCAGAGTTGGACACGACTGAGCGACTTTCACTTTCACTTTTTCCCGAGGATCAATCTTAAAAACATTGTTTTTAAAGAAGCTGGTCACGAAAGACCACATATTAAAGAATCTCATTAACGTGAAAGGTCCAGAACAGGCAAGTAGGTTAGTTGCCTGGGGCTGGTGGTGGGAGTAGGGGTTTGGAGGAACTGGGGAGTCACTGTTAATGAGTACAGAGTTTTTGGTTTGTTTTTGTTGTTTTGCCTTATGGGATCTGAGTTTCCTGCCCAGGGATTGACCCCCTGCAGTGGAAGCATCGAGTCACAACCTCTGGACCACCAGGGAATTCCAGGTACAGTTTCTTTGGGGGGTGATGAAAATGTCCTAAAATTGTGCCAATGGATTTGCAATTCTGTGAATATACCAAAACCCACTGAATTGTACAATTTAAATTGTTGACTTGTATGGCATGTATCTCAATAAAGCTGCTTTAAAAAAAAAAGGGGGGAGTGATGATTGAATCCTTGGAGAATAATGAATTTAAAGACTGAACCAGGGAGCAGAACCCTGAGGATAAAGTGTCCCCTTTCTTCGGCAGCCCCTGGGAGTCCCTGGCAGAGAGTAGGTGCTCCATAAATTAAATCAAAGGGATTGTTTCTAGAAAGAGGAACCCATTGCAGCTGCTGTTTCTGGAGCATGATGAAGTGGCAGGCATTGTGTTAGACACATATCAAGTCACTGAATCCTTCAACCACCCACTTCAGAGATGGTATCATTGAGACTGGGAATTGAGGAATTTGCTCTTGGTCACATAAGAAGCAGCAGACCTCAGAAGGGGACCCAGGATGATTTTAAGCTGTCTGACTTCAAAGCTAAGGTCTGAAAATGTACCCTTAAAATTACTGGGTGAGCGTGTGTGCTCAATCACTCAGGCATATCTGACTCTTTGCAGCCCCGTGGACTATATAGCCCACCAGGGTTCACTGTCCATGGGATTTTCCAGGCAAGAGTACTGGAGTGGGTTGCTATTCCCTCTCCAGGGGAGCTTCCTGACCCAGGGATCAAACCTGTGTCTCCCACATCTCCTGCATTGGCAGGTGAATTATTTTACCTCTGAACCACCAATTTTATATAAAAATTTTCAGGCTTACCCCAAAGTATACACCTGTGTGTACCTACACTCAGCCTAAGAAACTGAACTCTCTTTAATTGTAATTAAAAAAAAATCTTTTGGGATCTTAGTTCCCTACCAGGGGTTGAATCCACACTCCCTGCATTGGCAGCATGGAGTCTTAACCACTGGACTCTCAGGGAAATCCTTAACTATCTCTTAATGCCATTGAAGTCCCCTCTGTCGCCTCCTCAATTCCATCCTTCTTCTGCCAGACTGCCACACCGCTGAATTTGGTTATTTATTGTTCCTGTACTTTGTACATATCTCCAAGCAATATGAAATATGGCTCTGCATGCTTCTAAACTTTACATAAACATTATTATCCTGAATGTACTCTTCTGAGACTGCTGCCTTTATTCGAGGTATTGTTTGTGAGATTCAACCAGATTGACATGTGTAGCTGCAACCTGCCCATTTCTGTGTGTAATATGAAGTGTTCCATGGCCCTGGACATTGGGGCTGTTTCTAGTTTCTTGTTATTACATTCCTGTTCTTGTCTTCCAGTCCAAGGCAGTGAATGTTCCGAGAAGTCTGTATTAGCTGCTTATTGCTACTATAACAAATTGCTGAATTTGTGCTTTAAAACAACACACATAATTTATTTGTTCATTATTTATCTGGCTGCCCTGGGTCTTAGTTGCAGAGTGTGCGATCTTGAATCTTCGTTTTGGCATGCAGGAAGTAAGTTGCAGCATGTCAACTCTTAGTTGTGGCTTGTGACCAGGGATTGAACCCGGGTCCCCTGCCTTGGGAGCACAGAGTCCCAGCCACTGGACCCAACAACACAGACATATTATCTTACAGTTCCGGATGTCAGGAGTCTATAATGGGTTTCCCTGGACTGAAGTCAAGACATTGGCAGGGGTCACCCCCTCTAGCATCTCTCAGGGAGAACCCACTTCCTTGCCTTTCCGTTTCTAGAGGCTGCCTGCTTGTGGCTTCTTTCCCTGTCTTCAAAGCCAGCAACATACTGTCTTCAACTTTCTCACTGACTCCAACACTCCAATTTTATTGTTGTGTCTTCTCTGATTCTGACCCTCCTGCCTCCCCCTTCTAAGAACCTCTGTGAATACACTGGGCCCACCTGGGTGATCCAGCAGACTCTCTGCCTCACAAGATTGTTGATTTAATCACAGCTGCAAAGTTCTTTTCACCATGGAAGGTGACTATCCACAGGTCTCAGGGATGAGGACGTGGCCAACTTGGGGTCTGTGACTCTGTCCACTGCACGGTGAATGTTCTTTATGAGTTTGTCAAATTGCTCTCCAGTGAACTGATTCTCTCTCCCACTAGCAGTATGTAAGCGTTCCTGTCACTTCCCAACCTCACCAGCACTTGATATTACCTGACTTTTTAATTTTTGCCAGCTTGACACTTGTGAAATGTCTGGACTCTGACTGCCATGTGCTCAAGAAAGAGATGCTGGTCGATGGTGTTGAATGTGAGAAAAAAGGGCTCTGGAACTCAGAAGCGGCCCATGACCTTGGCTACAGCAGTGCCCTTGAAGTGGTGGTGGGGTGAAGTCAGACTGAGTCAAGGAATAAGGGGAGGTATGAGGAAATGGGGGCTTCCCAGGTGGCTCAGTGGTAAAGAATCCACCTGCCAATGCAGGAGGCATGGCTTCGGTCCCTAGATGGGAAAGATCCCCTGGAGTAAGAAATAGCAACCCACTCCAGTATTCTTGCCTGGAGAATTCCAGGGACAGAGGAGCTTGGTGGGATACAATTCATGGGGTTGCAAAGGGCTGGACACAACCGAGCGCACACACATGCTGATGAGGAAATAAATGCACGGAGCGCAGGGTGTAGACGGTATATTAGTCGGCTTGGACTGTCACAACAGAATACCACACACTGGGTGGCTTAAACAAAAGATACCTATTTCTCATAATTTTGGAGGCTGGGAAGCCCAAGATTAAGGTGCCAGCAGATTTGCCTTCTGCTAAGTGTTCTTTTCCTGATTCGCGGATGGTGGCCTTCTAACTGTGACCTCATATGGTGGAGACAGAAAAATCTTTGGTCTCTTTTCCTCTTCTTAGAAGGACACCAGTCCCATCATGGGAACCCGCTCTCATGACCTCATCTAAACTTACCTCCCCAAACCCCACCTCCAAATATCATCACATTGGAGGCTAGGATTTAAAAATATCAATTGGGGGTGGGGTACTCAGTTCATACAGAGAAGGAAATGCAACCCACTCCAGTATTCTTGCCTGGGAAATCCCATGGACAGAGGAGCCTGGCAGACTACAGTCCATCGGGTTACACAGAGTTGGACATGACTGAGCACATACTCAGTTCTTGGGTACTTTCAAAATATTGGGTACTTTCAAAATATTGAGTGGAGGTGAAAGGGAGGTATCAGTCTAAAGGCAGAAATTAAACATGAAAGAGACAGAGAAAGAGACATATGAACTTCCCTAGTGATCCAGTGGCTTAGACTTCACGCTCCCAATGCAGAGGGCCAGGGAACTTAGACCCCATATGCCATGACTAAGAGTTTGCATACTGCAACTGAAAGATTGCACATCCTGCGTGCCACATCTAAGACCAGCAAAACCTAATAAATAAATATTTTGCAAACATATTAATTAAAAAAAGAATCTGTTCTGCTATGCAGGGTATACAGGTCAGATCCCAGGTCCAGGAGCGAAGATTCTACATGCCTTGGAGCATCTCAGGGCGCCCCAACTACTGAGCCTTCATGAAACAACTAGAGTCTGTGCACTGCAATGAAAGACTTTGTGTGGCAACAAAGATTCTGCCTGTTGCAACTAAGACCTGATGCAGCCAACTAAATAAGTAAATAAATATTTATTTTAAAAATAGAGAGAGAGACATAATTAACCACAGGGCTGGGGGAAAGCCTCTCAGAGGAGGCAAGGTGAAGGTGAGACCCATAGCAAGGGTACTTGGTTGGCTTTGGAATGAGGGGAGGTTTCTCTTCCTGGAGGCGAGAGGGAAGGAAAGGCATTGGGGCAGGTGTAGAATAAAGAGAGGTTGGTGATGAAGAGGGACAAGCTGAGGGAAGAGCTCCCATCAGATTTCACCAAGGCCTCTTAGAGTGAAGAAAGACTGGAGGAAGAGGGGCCAAAGGTGGGCCAGACAGGAGGGAATGTCTAGGAGGCCCCTGGAAGAACGGCGGAAACAGTGGGTGTGGAGGACGCACAGCAGAACCAAGGAGCTCATAACCGGGAAACTGGCACATGTGGAGGGCTCTTGACAATACCCAGGGCATTGATGGAGTCACCAGGGACTGTGGGGCACACAACGCCGCCTGGGGAGGTAAAGAGGGTTTCCTGGAGGTGGTGATGTTCCAACTGAGTCTGGAGAAGGAAAACCAAATTTCAGTTACCATATAAATGTGGAAGAAGGGGACTTCCCTGGTGGTCCAGTGGCTAAGACTCTGCACCCTCAATGCAGGGGGTCTAGGCTCAATCCCTGGTTGGGGAACTAGCTCCCACATGATGCAACAACAAGAAAAAGATCCCACATGTGGCAAGTAGGAACCAACACAGCCAAATAAATAAAAATAAATGTTTTGAAAACCGTGGGCAAAGCGTTGCCTTCACAATGCATCAGCAAGCTTGTCCTGCCCCCATTCCATCAGTTCTGTCTCTTTCTCAGATATCTCCAGCACGCCCTCTGTCCTCTTGCTGGATTGAGGACCTGCATATACAGGAAGAACTGAGACTGTCTGTCCTTTACCTGGAACGTGATTTTGGGTAGGTGACATAATCTCTGAGAATCTGTATCCTCATCTCTGAAATAACAGTAATTCATATCAGGTATTCATTTACCTACAGGTAAGAGACTCTACCGGAGAAGGCAATGGCACCCCACTCCAGTACTCTTGCCTGGAAAATCCCATGGATGGAGAAGCCTGGAATGCTACAGTCCATGGGGTCGCTGAGGGTCGGACACGACTGAGCGACTTCACTTTCACTTTTCACTTTCCTGCGTTGGAGAAGGACATGGCAACCCACTCCAGTGTTCTTGCCTGGAGAATCCCAGGGAGGAGGGAGCCTGGTGGGCTTCTGTCTATGGGGTCGAAGAGTCGGACACGACTGAAGTGACTTAGCAGCAGCAGCAGCAGCAAGAGACTCTACAGGCTTCCCTGGTGGCTCAATGGTAAAGAATCCACCTGCCAAAGCAGGAGGCGAGGGTTTGATCCCTGGGTTGGGAAGATTCCTTGGAGAAGGAAATGGCAACACATTCCAGTATTCTTGCCTGAAAATCCCATGGACAGAAGAGCCTGGTAGGCTACAGTCCATGGCTTCGCCAAAGAGTCCTACATGACTTTGCAACTAAAACAAGGGACTCAACATTCACTGCCTCTTCTCCTCACTTTGTGTATCATCACCCCATTTTGTAGAAGGGAAAACTGAGGCTGGGGGAGGTGAATGACTTATCCAAGTTATCAGGAGGGCAGGAGCTCCTGGAGCCTGGCCAAATTCAGAAAACCGTTCGAATTCAAGGGGTAAATGTGAAACAGCCTTACAACCTGTAAACGCCTGGGGTGGGAGAGTCCGTGCCTGGGGGCGTGGTGACTGAAGGCCGAGAGCAGGGGAGCGGAGAGAGGCGGCCCTAGAGATCCAGACGGCGGAAGGATGATGGGTTGCCAGGAGATCCGCGGGTGCGGGAGGCGCGGCGTCACCGGGGTGGGAAGGGGTGCGGCCCGCCCCCTCCGCGCCCCACCCCCAGCCTCCACGCCGCGGCCCCTTTAAGAGCGGGCGGGGCGCCCTCTGGCGGCGGAGCGCCGCGCGCCGCCGGAGATCGAGCCCGAGCCGGATCCCGGAGCCGGAGCCGGAGCGGAGCGGAGCCGGGGCGGAGCGGGCCGAGCGGGCCGAGCCAGCAGCCGAGCTGGGGGCGCGGGCGGGCGGCATGTACCGGGCCCGGGCGGCGCGGGCGGGGCCGGAGCCCGGCAGCCCGGGGCGCTTTGGGATCCTCAGCACCGGGCAGCTCCGGGACCTGCTTCAGGATGAGCCCAAGCTGGACCGGATCGTGCGGCTCAGCAGGAAGGTAGCACGGGG
>SJXQ01002946.1:28493-53458 GCA_006408695.1 Aepyceros melampus | reverse complement strand
GTGGGGGCCTGGGAAGTTGCCCGCCTCCTTCAAGGGGCCCTGCCTGGGGGCCCTAGCGCCCCTGCCCCTCCGCTGGGCTCGCACAATGCCACGGCTGACCGGAGTGTTTTCCATCCTGTCCTGAGCCTACCTTTCCCCAGTGCTGGGGTCCACCACCTAGGAGCCGGGGGCTCAGGCCCCACTGGCAGGGGCAGGGACACCATGGCCACGGGGCTGCTACTACCTGCCCCACTCAGGCTCCAAACCCTGGGGCCAGGTAGGCCAGGGGCTTCTGACCTGCAGGGGTGAGAATGGGCCATCCCCCGGAAAGACCATTCTGTATTTTTCTGTCCCGTCTCCTTAGAATGGAACCTTTTTGAGGGCAGGTCCTTGTCTTTGTATGTTCTGTCCCCAGCCCCGCCCCCCAGGGGCCGTCAATAAATGTGATGATGAGGATGACGATGCTGCCCGACTCCTCTCTGACCCCTCACCCGGCCTCTCAGCCACTGCAGCCTCATCTCAGGTCCTGAGCTGCCTACCCTGGAGAGACCCTCCTTTCCTCTCTGCCCATCCAAAGCCCAGCTGTCCTTCGGGTCCAGCACTGCTTCTGCCTCTTTCATGAAACTTTCTCTGGTTGCCAACCCCAGAGAGTCTTTTCCTAGCTCTTCACTTCCCAGCCCTGCTGGACAGAAGCGCACTCTGCGTCCCAGTTCTCAAGGGCCGCACCGCTGTGCACTCTCCTCTCCTGGGCGCCCTGTAGGCCCCATCAGGATGGCCCTGCTCCTTCCCTGGCCTGTCAAATGACCACACCCACCGGGTGATGGAGGGGCTCCCATAAGGCTGAGGCTGTCCGACTGCAGCTTGGGTCAACACCAGGTGGCAGCTTGGCTGATGACGGTGGGACAAGACGACGGGAGAGTAGGAGTATGTCTTGGATCAGCTTAGGTCAAGTTTGATGAGATGACGTTTGGCAGGGAGTCAAGGAAGATCGTCTCAGTGAGAGGAGTCAGAGTGCTGTAGAAGCTACTGTGACCTCGGTCCATTTAGTAGGGAAGTAACCATCTAGACCGAGGCAAGTGCTGGGTTGGCTCTACTTACTGGAGTTTTAAACTCTAAGGGCACCCCACAGCAGCAGCACCTTTGATAAAGTGACAGTGTTAGTCGCCCAGTTGTGCCTGACCTTTGCAACCCCATGGACTGTAGCCGCTAGGCATCTCTGTCCATTGGATTCTCCAGGCAAGAATACGGGAGTGGGTTGCCATGCCCTTCTCCAGGCAATCTTCCCAATCTAGGGACTGAACCCATGTCTCCTGCCTTATAGGCAGATTCTTTACTGTCTGAGCCACCAGGGAATCCCACCTTTGGAGTAACAATAATGAGAAAAAAGGACTGGGACTGAGTTCCTTGCAGAACAGTTGAGGGATCTGTTGGACATACAGGTAGGTGATGGCTAGCCTTTGAGTCTAAAGGGCTGCTTCACACAGAGCCAGAGGTCAGAGTCAAGACCAGTGGGTGGAGACCACAGGGAGCCAGATTTTGGCTCAGGATGAGGCTCTAGAGGCACAGCTGCAACTAGAGGTAGCCGGTCCCCGTTCCTAAAGCTGTCTGAGCAGCACCTGAGTGACTGCTTGATGGGATCTTGTTTTTTTAATAATTTTGTTTTTGGGTTTTTTTTTTTCCTTGGCTACATGGTGCAGTTCCTGGAATCTTAGTTCCCTGACCATGGATTGAAACCAGGTGCCCAGCAGTGGAACCACTGGCCTGCCAGGGAATTCCTCTGATGGAACCTTTAGAAATGTAGGCAATAGTTAGAGGGACTGGCCCATGTGAGCTTCTGACAGCCTGTCAAGTCCAGTCAGATCCCTCCCAGCGGGGGCAAAGCACTGCCAGTGCCCACACGGCAGCCTCAGCGCTCCTGCTCCTCCCTGCTAGCACTTGAGCTGCTGGAGGTGAGGGATGCCAAGATGACATGCAGTGCCTGCCTGAGACAGCAGACAGAAGACTGAGCAGAACTCAGAAGAACTTCTGCATTCTCAGTGAGAGGGGCAAGCTGGGCCCCTCTCACCTGGCCTCCCATTCCTGGTCCCTGCTTCTAGGGTGTTTTTCCAGGTTTGTAACCACAGGAAGAAGGGCTAAGGATGAGGATGCCAGAAACTTCCTCCACTACTGTGACCTGGGCAGAGGCTAATGTCCACAATCTGGTTCAGCCTCCCCTCCCTGGGGCAGGTCAGAGGAAGTAATGACCAGGCAAGGGTGGGACTAGAAAGGGAGAAGAGTGTTACCATGGGAACCAGGTGGGGGCCCTCAAAAGGCCTTCCACACCCCTCCCCTTCCCTCAAGAGCTGTTTTAGAGGGCACAGGGAGGGACGCCCCTCAGGATTCAGCTTCAGCATGAAAAAGACCAAAGACCTGAGGGAGGGAGGTACAGATGCCACCAGAGTGTCTGGCCCTAGTTCTGGGCCATAGGAAAGGCTTAGAGTTGGATGGTTAATAAGCTTTATTAGCCTCTCTACTTGAAGGAAAATGGAATGTTCTGGAAAGTTCCAAGCAGTCTGGGCTCTCCTGCCAGATCACTTCTGGAACTGTCTAGATTCTGGGGTACCAGGGAATGTTCTTGGCTATAATCCTCTGTGAGAGAGAATAAACTTGAGGGGCTACATCAAGGGACCCCATGAGAAAAGTTCTATTACAGACCACTGTGTGTTTACAAACCAAATGCCCCAAATCACCCCAGTAACAAAACTCCCACCCCCTTTTGATAAACAATGTGTTCCTGCCCCTCAGAAGTCTGTTATGTGCATCTCCTTCCTTGGAAATCACTGGCTTCTGCATCCTTTCTTAAGCCCCCTGCTTTGTCTTCCAAATATGAAACACTACATGTAACTTCGTGTCTGTGTGCAAGCGCGAACCAAGGCTCACTGAGCTAAGCAGGCCTGAAACACAGTGAGCTCAAATCTCTACCCTTGAATTGTGTGGTCACTGCAAAGCCATGTCTAAGAAACTGCCCTTGACCTCCAAGGCTAGAGAGAATCCAGTGCTTTCAGAGAGACCAAGTTGGACTAGCTGAGGGTTTATCCCAATTTACACAGGATTTTACATGAAAGATCAAGGGCAGGAATGGCATTATTGTACCAAGGGACCTCTGGCTTTGGGACCTTGCCCCTGCCATAGGCCTCTCAAGAGATTCTTCCTGTTCCACAGAAAGTAAGATTTACACTCTGCCTCCCAGTCAAAATGTGAACTCTTACAACAACACAGGTTATCTGGGGATCTGTGACCTCAAACGCCTGGAAGGACCAGAAGGCCACAGTGCCAAGCAGCACCATTTCCACAAAGTACACCCGCCCCTATTCTCCTGGAAATGCGAGACCCCTTTTGTCTGTCTGTTTTCCCTCCTTATAGACATGGGATACAGAGAGAGAGATTTCTTTACTAAGAGCGAAATGGTTCCAAGTGTGTGCATTATGGCTCCTGACACACCCCCTTTGCTGGTCAGAGTGCAGCAGCCTGGGGAGGAAGGACTTTCTCTCCAAGGCAGAGCTGACAGCTGTTCCCACGTGGGTATGGGAGGAAGCTTAATGGTGGCATTTTCTAATTTTTCGGAGCAAAGTCAGAAATCTTGACTTTTATGCAAAGTCTCCCAAGTTCTTGATGTTGGCTTAAGTTACGACACCATGCTAGCCACAGCCACACACTACGTGCAGGCTGGCTGTGGCCTGGGCACCACGAATCTGGGCCAGTTCTTGGTTCTCTGGAAAACAGGCCTGCTTTGGTCTAGCAGCAGCCCCTCCCAGGACCAAGGGTGTGAGTGCTGAAGGGACAAAGGCGGAATGGGAGGGCTGACCTCCCTCAATACTAGTGCCCGGGCCCCAGGCTGAGACAGCCTTAAGAGACACTGGTGAGATGGCTGGATCCATTGACACTATCATCTTACAACCAATGGGGAAGCGGCGCCTCGGGGCGATGACAGCACTGAGCACCCCTGGCATACACAAGTTCATGAGGTAAAGACTCAGGTCTTGCTATCATCCTAAACTAACAGATGGACCCTCAGCTGCTTTGCACAAACTCCATGGCCACCAGGGCTCCGAGGCTGGCTGAGAGCCAAGCGCTGAAGGCAGGTGAGGCGGGCCTTCTACAGTCCTGCTCAGAGGCTGGTGATAATGTGACCACATCCATCACAGGGCGGAGGAACCGATGGGTCAAAGGCCATGAGAGAACACTGAACTCAGAGGACTGAATAACCCTGCCACTTACCGGCTTCCCTTTTCTCAGCCTCTCTTCACGGGATCTGATGACCTTCCAGGAAGCCCAAAGGCCTGAGACAAGACCCCTCCTCCTCGCCATTTTCCCAAAAGTGGGTGTGGTGGCCACTTACATGGGCTCCACCCTTGGTGTCTCAGCTTCGGGCTGAGGCTATAAAGGATGGAGATACATACATGGTCAGTGATGACCAACGGACAGCTCGCTGGCCTAAGGTAGGCTATTCTTCATCTTGGCTCATGCTGCAACCGTTACAGTGGGCAAGGTGCACCCAGAGAAAGAAATGCCAGAACTTCAGAAGCAAGCAAGAAATCTTACTCCTTTAGCACTGGGATGTGTAAAGGATCTTTCACCCAACAGTTAAAAAGAAAGGACAACGGAGGGGAAAAGTTTGCCTCAGGAGGAATAAAGTCCTTATTAAGCCCAAAGGTAGTATCACAATTGCCTAGACATGCACACCTTTGATTCCAGTCTTCTCATTCCGGTCTCTCCATTTAGGATCTGTGCACGCTTCTCACTGGTACTGAAGTACACCCCCAGCCCACCCCAGTGAGCACAGCCTGGAGCAAGCTGGACCCCTCTTGTCCCAGTCTCTCTTTCTCTTTCAAACCTCTACTTTTTAGTTTGTGACCAAAAGGAGAAAAGGGACTAAAGCTGACCATGTCTCTGGAACATGGGAGCAGCCCCCGAAAGGCTAATGTCCATGGCCTGGTTCAGCCTCTCCTCCCGAGGGCAGATAAGCTGAGAATGGACAGATGCGGGCAGTGGTGGGGAGAGAAATGATGTAACAGGAACCGGCATGGGAGGGTCCTTCAGAAAGCCTCCCGCACACCTCCTCGCCCATGATGAGCCCAGACTGTTTCAGGGAGGTAGGGAGTGGTGAGCTCTGGCCTAAAAAAACCAACAGGCAACACGGCACTAGAGAGAATAAAGGGCAGGGGGGTGGGGGGGCTAGTTCTAGGCCTAAGAAGAGGCTTAGAGTTGGATGGTTAATACATTTTATTGACTGCCCTGTTTGGAGTTGCATGGAATGTTCCAGAGGTGTCACAGAGTCTGGACCCATCACCCCAAACCTTCTGGAATTTTCTATCCACCTCCATGTTCTGGGGCCCCTAGGGAATATTTTTGGCTGTGATCTTCACCGAGAGAAAACAAACTTGAGAGGTATATGTCAGTCACTGAGAAAGGCCCTGGATATCACAGACCATTAATGCTTTTACAAACAAAACCCCAAAGAACCCCAACCTCATTTGATGGAAATCTGGATGAAATCTCGCCTCACAGACTGTTCAGTCCCAACTCTTTGGTTGAGAATTACCAGTCTCTGTACCTTCCACTAAGCTTCACTTCTGTTGTTTGTGCTTTGAAAAGAACAGACTTTCCCCACCTTGTTTTCCAAATACGAAACATAACATTAAATGTTCTTTTTAAAAGTACACATGCCCTCCCTTCAAACCAAGGCTTGCTAAGCCCAGCAGGTCTGAACCAGAGTGAGCTTAAAGCCTTACCACTGAATTAATGGGTCACTGCAAAGCCATGCTGAAGAACTTGCCCCCAACCTCCAAGGCTAGAGAAAAGACCAAGTTGAACCACCTTTGGGTTTATCCCCAACTTACACAAGAATTGCACACACGACTGAGTGCAGGAATTGGTGTTAATATAGCAGAGCACCTCTGGCCTTGTTTAGAAGCTAGACTTAGGTCCTGACTCTTGTAATAGGTCTTCTGCACAAGTTTTCCTATCCCATGGCTTTCTGCTCAACAGTGCATACACACTTGAGTTCCTACTCTCACAGCTAATCCACACCCCATGTGCAGAGAAGAGGGCTGGATTACAACAGCTCTAGCAAGTGATCACCCAGTTAGCACCAGTTAGGAGAAGGCAATGGCACCCACTCCAGTACTCAATCCAATGGACAGAGGAGCCTGGTAGGCTGCAGTCCATGGGGTTGCTAGGAGTCAGACACCACTGAGCGATTTCACTTTCACTTTTCACTTTCATGCATTGGAGAAGAAAATGGCAACCCACTCCAGTGTTCTTGCCTGGAGAATCCCAGGGACAGGGGAGCCTGGTAGGCTGCCGTCTATGAGGTCGCACAGAATCAGACACGACTGAAGTGACTTAGCAGCAGCAGTAGCAGCAGGAACAGAAGAGGGGGAGAAAAGTGGGGGAGGGGACTTCTCTGGGGATCCAGTGGTTGAGACTGGAGCATAGGTTCGATCCCTGGTTGGGGAACTAAGATCCCACGTGCCTGAGCTGTGCAGCCATAAAAAGAAAAAAAGGCCTCAGTCAGCTCTGAATAAAGAAGTGCATTTCTACATGTCCCTTCTCTCCCTCAATAATCTTGTTTACTCAAACTCCCCCAGTTCCCACAGTCTCAAGTAGCCATGTTTCAAGGACTTGGCTTGTGCGTCCTGTGATAAGCACTACCAGCAGAATGGGAGGCTGGGCCACTCGCAGGCACTCTTACCTTCGCTTTTGTTGCTCTATTTCTAGGAAGGGAGGAGCTGCACAATTAGTAATGAGGCTGGCTGGTCAAGGAATGACCAGGTGCCAGGCACAGTGTCCCAAGGATAAATCTGGCTCTACCGACATCAGTGATTAATATTTTAATCACTGAGCCTACTAGAACATGGATAATCAAGTATGACATATCTCAAAAGAGCAAACAATTTGCTCCCCTGCCATCATGCCCACAGATGAATTTCTGCAAGGTCATATATTCAGTAAGTATGGGCACAGGAAGGCGCATGACCTTGCTTGCTTTCCCACTCCCAGAGGCCACCAACAGAAGGCCGAGTGGGATCTGACTACCCAAGAATGGCCAAGTTCCCACCGATCACATCTTTACCCTACATCAGGTCTCACCTGTGGCTTGGGGAACTCACAAAAAGGCAAGTTTCGTAAGACCCAGATTTTTTTTTGTTTGGGCAGCCACAGCTGGTCACATTGCACGTTTCAAGGTTACACAGGAGCCGCACGCTACACGCGTGGGGCAGGAGCAGACGAGTCTTGCTCGGAGCTTTACAAGAAAGCCAGAGCAAATGTTCCAGAAGTTGACAACATCTGGAAGCAGGCACCCCAGGGCCTCCAGAAAACCCCTCACTCTCAGGCTTTCAGGACTCTTCCTTAGGGGCCTGTTTTCTCGAGCATCGAAAAGCCTCCTTTTCTGGAGCGGGGTGGGGGTAGGGACGTGCAGGTCAATGGCTAAGCTGGTCAGGTGGGCAACAGAAGGAGGAGAGCAGTTCCTTCGGGCCCCAGCAGAGGTAGACAATTGGAGGCAAGGGGTTCAAGATGACACGCAAGGCCATTTTCTCGGGGGTGGGGCGGTGGGGTGTTGGCTGGGGGCTGCTCCCCTGCCCTCCACTCTCCGATTAAATACGAGAGCTCACGATGAGGAAGACGGTGAGCAGAATGAGGACGAAAGCCAAGTCTCGGGTCTCGTCCCAGCGTAAGCCCTTCTTGGCCCGGTCCTCCTGCATCTTGCGGAGGGCCTCCCGGCGCGCCCTCAGGCGCCGTTCGCGTTCCAGCTGCTCACCGTAGTGCGCCTGGTAGAAGGCGTCAAAGTCGAACATGGTGCGCTTGGCTCCCGGCGAGGCCGGACCGCGGCCGTGGGCCCGAGGGCCGGGCGGAGGGGTCCGCGGCTTCTCGGCGTCGGCGGCGGGAGTCTTGGAAGGCCTGACGCCCGGACCGCGCAGGTCCTCGTCGCTCAGTAGGCCGCGGTCATACTTGCGACGCAAGGTGGTACTGCCCAGCACCACGTAAGCCTGGGAGATGCGCGTGAAGCGCTCGGCAGCCTCAGCGCTCCCCGAGTTGCGGTCCGGATGGTAGAGGAAGCTCTGCCGGTAGTAAGCCGCCTTGATCTGCGCCTGCGTGGCCGTGGAGGGGACGCCGAGCAGATCATAGAGCGCCGTGCGCGAGTACGAGCCGTCGCCCGGGTGTAAGTCCTCGCTTCTGGGCCCAGGCCCGATCTCGGGTTTTGGGGAACCCCCCGGGGCTGCCACAATCTCCACAGTAATAGCCGCGACCACCTCAGATCGCGCCGGGCTGCCATCTTGAGGGAATCTGGCGGGCAGTGCAAGATGAACTGGCCAATGGGAGACGTGCGTTTTTCGCAGCCGGTCGGCCCTGTAGCCAATCGAGTAAAAGAGAAGGCGGGGAGGGGGGTGGAGCATGCGTGTTACGGGGCGGGCGCCCGGCCGATGACATAAAAACCAGGCTCCGGAGCCGCTCGCACGAGTTTTGCTCTTGAGGCGTGGTGATGGCTTCTCGCGGGCGACCTGAGCTCCAAGGGCCCCCGGAGCTGGTGAGGGCTGTGACCACCCCCGCCCCTCTCTTTTCTCCTAGGACGTCCGCGTCTTGATATCTTACCCGACTCCCCCCAATTTTTTTCTCGTTCTTACAGTATTACGACAAGAATGAAGCCCGGAAATACGTGCGCAAGTAAGGGAAGCCTGGATGTTGCTGGGTGTCGGGGGTCGGGAACCGGCAAGTTGCCCTGAATGCGGAGGTGCTTGGAAAGCACGCAGAATTTGGGGGTGGCGGAAGGAAGAGACTTGAATTGACCTATTGTTGACGCCGTCAAAGGCAACTCATGAGTAAACCTAATTTTCTGGGTCTCGGTAATCGTAGTATCAGAATGGGAGTGATCATACCCGCTTTGTTTAAGGTGACAGTTTATTTTAAGCATGTGAAGAATTAGGTAGGACGGAGTGGTTATGTGTAAACCATCAGTGCTGTTTGTAGTGGGGAGGGGGGGAATAATATCGGTAGAATGTTTACTATATGTCCCAGTTTACAGTATCTCAGTAAATCTCGGGACTGCTGTTGGTGGAGTATCTAAATTTAAGAGAGGGTAGTTTTATATGTAATTAATGAAGCCAGTTAACAGATGAGGGCTAGGGCAAGTACTTCCAAACCTAGTCTTTCCCGATACCGTACTCTGTAAAAAAGTTCGCAGATATTAATAATCTGTTTTGTCTTTTTTGTTCCAATTAGAGTACTAGGGTCAGCAAAAGTTTATGGCCGATCGTCATTATTTAGCAAAGAGAAAGTTTTTTCCAATTGCAGAGCCCTGTGTTCAGCGTTTTGAAAACTTGTTATGTGTGACTTTCTCTGTATCTTGGGAAAGCCAGATACAGTCTAGACTTCTTTTGTTTAATATGGTAACCAGCAGCCATCAGCTGTCTACTGAAACATATTTAATCTAAAGAAAATGAAATATTTATTAATTTTTTAATGTTACATATTAAAATGATGTTTTGGGCATACTGGATTAAATAAAGTATAATATTGAGTATATTGGGTTAGGTTAAGGATTACTACAGTTAACTTTATGTATTTAGTTTCTTTTTAAATAGGGCCTAAGAGTGTTCTGAGTGGCTTGTTATATTTCTTATGGAGAGCACTGTTCTAATTTTTATTCTGCATTGTTGACCCTTCTACATGGGAGTAGCTACAGTGGATGATTCTTCTAGAAAACGTGTTTTTAAGTAAGAAGACGTCAGAGCTTGGTAGAGTTGAAAATACCAAATGGTGGGTTATGGGGTAAATGATTTGTTCCCTTCATAGTAGCCCTGCAGCTGGTACAGTTTAATCTGTGTCTCAGCAGAATAACACGTATGACATGGTCTTTGGGGGTCACTTTTAAATAGTCCAGTTTATTGGCTGGGAAAGAGTACCTCAGGATGATTGTTTCCTTTGACTTTTCTTGGTCTGGGTAAGATCTTAGCCCAGAACCCCTTTACCATGTTCTTGTGTTTTTTAGCTCACGGATGATTGATGTCCAAATCAAGATGACTGGACGGGCATTGGAGCTTCTTTGTGTGCCCGAGGATAAGCCCTGTTACTTGTTGGATATTGGGTGAGATCCTGGGGCCCAGTTGAGACAGTGCAGGTGAGGGGGTGTCCTTGCTCCTCACACTGTTGAGTCTGTTTGAATATCTTCCAGCTGCGGTACTGGCCTGAGCGGTGATTACTCTCAGATGAGGGGCACTACTGGGTGGGCATTGACATCAGCCCTGCCATGCTGGGTAAGTATGCCCTGTTTAGCACTGGGGTGGACACCCTTCCATGGGTTTGGAGTGGGGATGCAGAGTACCCTGATTCCTCACCCACTCTTTTCCAATGTAGATGAGGCCTTGGACCGTGACACGCAGGGAGATGTGATTCTGGGGGACATGGGTCAGGGCATCCCCTTCAAACCGGGCACCTTTGATGCTTGTATCAGGTAAGGGTCTTCATTTCCTGCTTTTAGTCCTTCAGGTCAGTGCTTCCCAAAGCAGAGTTGTTTGGAATACATAAATATACACATTCCCCAAATATACACATTCCCCAGGATTTTCAGGTCTGTTAGATCAAAGCAAGGCCCCCAAAGGCATCTTTTTTGTGTTACAAAACTACTCCTATGCTTAACTTGTCCTGCCAAGTTTAGGTACCATGGTGTACAGATTTCTCTGCTTTGTGTGTGTGACCAGGTGAGGGCTTCTAAACCTCTGGGAGCCATCTTGTGGGCCCCAGCAGCCATCTTGTTGACTTCTTTTCAAGGAGTTTTATAGTGGAGAGTGGCCCTAAGGCTCCAGTCTTTTCAATGGCTTAGGAGTCCTTTCTGAGGAGTCAGGATCAGGCTTTGAATGTGTTATACATAGTACCTTGATAACACACTTTAGAACATTGGGCCCACAAGATGGCTGCTGGGACCCACATGATACCTCCCAGAGGCTCAGAAGCCCCCACCCTGCTACACACACAAAGCAGAGAAATCTATATACCCTTGTGCCTGAACCTGGCAGGACAAGTTAATCCTAGGAGTAGTTTTGTAACACAAAAGAGAGGCACTTGAACACCACCTAAGGTGGCTTGTCCTGTCATTTCCCAACAGCAGGAGGACAGGAGAGTGAGAAGCAAGACAGGTGACCTGTTCTGGGCTCCCCCTACTTGCATGCACCCCCGCTAGCCAAGGGGCTTACCTGCTCTGAATTCTCGGGGTACAACTGCAGGAAGCTCGGCCTCCACGCATCTGCAAAAGAAACATGGCGGTCTCTCAAATAATCCGTGGGGTCCAGAACCAGATGCTTCCCCTTTTCTTCTTCACAAAATATTTGTTGAATTTCCACTGCTGGGACCCACATGATAGCTCCCAGAGGCTCAGAAGCCCCCACCCTGCTACACATACAAAGCAGAGAAATCTATATGCCCTGGTGCCTAAACCTGGCAGGACAAGTTAATCATAGGAGTAGTTTTCTAACACAAAAGAGAGGTACTTGGGGGCCTGGTTCTAATTACTGTTAGAAACATGAAGTTGTTCTTGTCTCAGCTGGTGGTCATTCATTTCCCGAGATTTAAGTGGAGAGGTGGGTCAGTGGTAAGCTCTGTGGAGTGTTTGGTTTAGTGTTTTGTTGCTGGGGTGGAAGGTAGGGGCTAGGAGAGGATGTCAAAGTTGAATTTCCACTGTGTGCAAGGGATACTGTCCTTGGGGGTGGGAAACAGCCATGAACCAAAGAGACAGTCCCCAGTGTCTGCAGCTCACGTTTTCGTGGGCAAAGCAGCTAATTTACAGCAGATTAAGTGCCAAAAAGAAAAATAACTTTTCTTTTTGGGATGGTAAGAACAAGGGATGGTAAGTGACAGAAACTACCCAGCTTACTTTTGGTGTTCAAGGCAGGCCTCTCTCTAAGGGACACTGGAGCAGAGACCTGACTATAGGATGGAGGTAGCCACAGAAATGTCTGAGGTTGAGAGCATTTCAGCAGAGGGAAGAGTGAACACCGAGGTCCTCAGAACTTCAGGATTAACCCCCGAGTCTGAGCAGAGAAAAGACTACATAATGCAAAAGACTAGTAAGCTATCTGCCAGATCCCACTCTAAAAAAATCAGGGGTGAGGGGAGGGGTCTTAGTTGCGGCATGCAGGATATTTACCTGTGACTCTCAGTCTTAGTTGCCCCGCGGCATATGGAATCTTAGTTCCTGGAACAGGGATTGAACCCACTTCCCTTGCACTGGCAGGCGGATTCTTAACCACTGACCTTCAGGAAAGTCCCTGCTTGAGGTTTTAAATCTGGGGATTGTGGAGACCCCTAGCAGGTATAGTTGAAGGAAATGATTTAGGAGAAGAGTGAATGGCTTTGTGGAAGCCAGAAGCACATTTCTGTTGAATGGAGGAAGGGTATGAAGGGATAGGTGGCAGGGAGAGCCTTGACCTGCTGAGTGATGCTGAACCAAACTTGAACTGTGTGAGAAACAAGGTTGAGGACGAGTTTCCTCGGACTAGCAACAAGGAAACCTTTCATGCTCACCTTCTGGAGACCCTGTTTGGTCCAGTGTTGTAAGATAATGACCTGAGGCGAACCTGCATGTGCCAACAGAGTTGTGGGCGGGAGGGTTTCATCTGGAGATTGAGGAGTGGGCGCCGGTCGCAAAGAGGCGGGGTGGGCCGTGCGGGTCTCTCCCTTTCCTGACGCGGTCTCCTCCTCTTGTAGCATTTCTGCAGTGCAGTGGCTCTGTAATGCTAACAAGAAGTCTGATGTTCCTGCCAAGCGCCTGTACTGCTTCTTCTCTTCTCTTTACTCGGTTCTGGTGAGTTACAAGATCTCCTCCCCGTCCCTCCCTCGTCCTGCAGGTAGCGTGATGAGGCAGAGGCACCCCGTGGGAAGGACACCGAGAATGGCAGGACCTTACTGTGGCTACTTCTGTCCAAGTGGGCAGCCTTAAAAGAAGAAGCAGGTGGGATGGGGAGCCGACATGCCAGTGAAATGCAAAGACACTGATGACCGAATCTGAGGCGGATCACAACTGCTGTGTCTGCGCTGCTGAATTTTAATCCCACGTTGGCTTGGGGGCCTGGACTCCCCAGATCGAGGACAGGGATGGCACAGGCCACACAGAACACGTTCCAGAGCTCACATCCTCCAGCTCCCACCTTCCTTCCCCCTCCCACCAGTGCTCAGAGAGGAGAGCAGGGTGGTTATTTACTAGTGAGAGAGCCTCATGAGAGGCTTTATCTTATCTTTAGAAATGATGGTTTTGATTTCCATTGTTTACTAGGTTAGATGAGAGTGAGATTCTAAGTCCTAAAAATCTGTCCTTTTTTTTTTTTTTGGATCCAAGTGTTTCTTTTATGAAAAATTTGGCTGTGCTGTGTCTCAGTTGCAGCACCCAGGATCTTCGGGCTTAGTTGCAGCATGTGGGATCTTCCAGACCAGGGATGGAAGCTGGGCCGCCTGCATTGGGAGCACAGAGTCTTGGTCACTAGACCACTGGGAAGGTCCCAGATCCAGGTGTTTCTTGGTGCCCTTAAGTCGCCTTCCCTCACCCCTGACTCTTTTAGAGTGGGTTCTTGCAGATAGCTTACTAGTCTTTTGCATTATGTAGTCTTTTCTCTGCTCAGACTCTGGGGTTAATCCTGAAGTTCTGAGGACCTCGGTGTTCACTTTTCCCTCTGCTGAAATGCTCTCCCCTCAGACATTTCTGTGGCCACCTCCATCCTATAGTCAGGTCTCTGCTCCAGTGTCCCTTAGAGAGAGGCCTGCCTTGAACACCAAAAGTAAGCTGGGTAGTTTCTGTCACCATCCCTTGTTCTAAGTTATTTTTCTTTTTGGCACTTAATCTGCTGTAAATTAGCTGCCTTGCCCACGAAAACGTGAGCTGCAGACACTGGGGACTGTCTCTTTGGTTCAAGGCTGTTTCCAACCCCCAAGGACAGTATCCCTTGCACACAGTGGAAATTCGACAAATATTTTGTGAAGAAGAAAAGGGGAAGCATCTGGGTCTGGACCCCACGGATTATTTGAGAGACCGCCATGTTTCTTTTGCAGGTGCGTGGAGGCCGAGCTGTCCTGCAGTTGTACCCTGAGAATTCAGAGCAGGTAAGCCCCTTGGCTAGCGGGGGTGCATGCAAGTAGGGGGAGCCCAGAACAGGTCACCTGTCTTGCTTTTCACTCTCCTGTCCTCCTGCTGTTGGGAAATGACAGGACAAACCACCTTAGGCTGCTTGGTGGGAAGGTGGTCCTCCTCGCTGGCGCATTTTATGGCCTAAGTGCTAAGGAGGGAGGGGTACCTGGGTCAGGTGGGGATAGGGTGTTTGTCTTCTCTTGACAGGCAGACCCTCTGTTATTACTAATTTCCATAACTGAAGAAATAAATGAGGGTGGGGGAGAGGATGTTAACAGTTGTGTGCTATGGAGTGTGATGCATGAGCAAAGACGGGGTCGGAGGTACCAACTCCGATGGACGAGTACCGAGCTGTCCCTGACCAGTAACGTGAATGAGTCTGGCTCTCAGCTGGTGGTCATTCATTTCCCGAGACTTAAGTGGAGAGGTGGGTCCCTGGGGTAGAAAGTGAGAAAAACGGAATGGGGGTGGCAGTTGGTGGTGCTGTGATCCCCGAGGGAGGTGTCTGCCATGGCTGGCTCCAGCCTGCACCTTCCCTGTGTGTTTTTTAGGGACTCAGAGTTGGGAACAGTCAATAAAGAAGACCTTCAGGTCTCCCAGGCGAGGTCCATCCTGGGACCAGATGAGGGCCCGGGGGGTGGGCAGGAAGCCGCTGTTAGCCAGCTGCCCTGCCTCACTTCCTGCTGCTCTCTCCCCAGTTGGAGCTGATTACCACCCAGGCCACCAGGGCCGGCTTCACTGGTGGTGTGGTGGTGGACTACCCCAACAGCGCCAAAGCCAAGAAGTGAGTGCCGGAGGGCAGGGTCTGCCCATGCAGCAGGGGAGAGGGTGGCGGGCTGGCCCTCACTGGCCAGTGGCGCGTGGGCCACTGGGGCCCGGTGTGTCTGCATCTGTTCGTGGCAGGATAGGGTGAGGGTTTCACTTGTCCCTCAAGGCTTTCTGGGCCCAGCCCTCACTCTTCGTGTTCTCATTTCAGGTTCTACCTGTGTTTGTTTTCTGGACCTTCAGCCTCACTACCACAGGTGAGGGCCCTTGAGTTTGTAGGCCCATCTGTCTGGGGTTCCCTTCCTATGGGGCTGGGCCGTGGACCTGCTGGGAGGACTCACAGGCCTGGGTGCTAGGCCTTCTGAGTGGGGCAGGGAGGTTGAGAGATCTCCAGGTCACCAGAAAGTGCCTTGTTTCTGCAGGGCCTGAGCGAAATACCGAGGAGGAGAAGCCCGCCGAGTCCACGTTCACGGCTGGGAGGTGAGAGGCTCTCAGTCAGCACCGACTCAGGGCAGATGGTCTCCATCCCCAGGTTCAGGCAGCAAGACTCTTCCGTGTCTCTGCTTTCGCCAAGTCTCTCAGGATCTGGTGTGGCAGTGACAGCAAGGTGGAGAAGGGACTGGGGAACCCTTTGGGATGGCGTTTGCACCTGCCTCTGGCTGAGAGAGGAGAGCCCTGCTGGACGTCCATGGGCAGCAGGTGGCCCCCTCTTCCCCACGCTGCCTCTGTCCCCTGGATTCCAAGCCCCCTCCCTGTGGCTCCTGCAGCTCCCTGTCTCCCTACATCCTCATCTCTACCCTCTCGAGTCATGGCTCTCAGCACATGGCAGTGCTGCGCAGTCTGTCCTGACTTTGAAAAAGATCCTCCCTTATCCCCGTAACGGCTCCTGACAGCCACTGTGTATCCACGCCTGCTTACTGGCTCCCGCTGTGGCAGAACTCCTCGCACTGGCCCCCTGTCTTTTTCAGTCCTCTCCTGGCTCAGGCTTGTCTCATCACAAATTGCTCTCGCCACCACAAGGCTGTCTTAGCAAACCCATGAGCCTTTTTTCCTTCTCCATCTTCATTGTAACTTGCTTGGTAAGTAGGAGCTAAGGCAGCCAATTGTTCCCTTAACGCTTTCTTCACTTGGCTTCCTACCTACCTCCCTGGCTGGTCCTTCTCCGTTCACTCTGCAGCTCCGCCTGGACCCCCTTTTCTCTCTGTGCTGCTGCCTTAAACACCAGCTCCAGGTTGAGAACATTCAGGCTTATAGCACTGGTCTCAATCCCACCTCTGATTTCTAAACCACCTCCCCTCCTGAGTGTCCAGACCTGGACTTCCCACAGGTCTCCAGAGCCAAACAGAGCCCTTGGTTTCACCCCCAAACTTCCTTCCTCCATCCTTCCTGTTGTCTACCCTGCCTGTCTCCCTTACAGCTCACATCCAGTCAGTCCACCCCTTTCCCCCATACCTATTGGTCTCCATCCCCACTGCCCAGGTTTCTGAAAGCTGCTTTGCAGGTCTCCCTGCTTCGGACTTTGCGTCTAAATTCCCTGGCCGTGCAGCCAGACAGATCCTTTTGCTTTTTAAAAGTGTACATCATATCTTGCGATTTTCCTGTTTAGTATCTTCAGTTGAGTTCTCCTTAGTTTTATATCCCTAACACTGCTCACAGCTCTGAATCAGAAATACTTGTTTACATGGCATTATTTCTACCCCCAACTACAATGAAAACTTGGTGGGGACTTGTATACCTGACACCAGAAGAATGTGGTGTTAGCGAAAGGTGTTCAGTATTTGTTGAAGGAGCAAATGATTATAAGAGAGTAAAGGAGGAGGTTATTTCTTCATTCTGATTAGAGTGAAAGGTCTTCAGACTTTAAGACATCGAAGAGAAAAAATGGGCGGAGAAAGGATGAGTTAGGAAGGCCCAGGGATGGTGAAAAATATCATGAGTCCAGTCCTAGTGTCTGCCACGCATTGATGCTTCCTGACCCCCTGGCCCTTCAGGCTCATCTCCCTTAGTTTCCTCAGCCCATTCCCCATGGGGACTTGGGCGGTGCTCTCCTAGCTGTTTGTCCTCCAAGGTGCCCAGCACTTGCTCCCAGCAAGCGGTCCTATCTCCTGCTTCACAGGGAAATTCAAGTGGTTTAACTCCCTCCGTCCACCTTAGGCTCCCTCTTGTCCTCACAGTGGTGTCTACAGACGACACGTCCTAGCTGTAAACTTAGATAAGTCGTGGGGCCTCAGCAGCCGATTCTCATCTCATTAAAAAATCTGGCGAGGGGGACTGTGCCCCCCACTCAGGCAGCGTGTTGAGGAGTCAAGGGCATGTCTGTACAGGACTCGGCGCGGTGCCTGGCTCGGACCCTGTCTCCCTACAGACTTCCTCTTGAAATCCTCTGATTTGGGAAGGGTGGGGAGAAGGCTGTGGGCTGACAGGGCTTTGCTCCTGGTACTGTCACTTTGGTCTGATCACATTTGAGCCTCTTAGAAAATTGTTTTGGCCAAAAAGTTCATTGAGGCTTTTCCATAACACCTTGCAGAAGTGAAAATTTTGGCCAATCCAATAAATAGATAAATTAAGAAAAGGTATTCTAAACCTTTACCAAACTCATATCTAATTTCCTCCCGCGACCCCATCAACTTTGCTCGACCGATGTATTCCTCACCCCTCGCCACCCGGCCTCCGCCCTGCCACTCGTCACCCATGTGCTCCATAGGCGCCGTCCCCTCTGGCGTTTGCAGTGCGGATACCACTCACGTCTCCCTGTGGTCTGCACTGCTCGCCGGCTGTGCTGCTCCTGTGGCTCTGCTGATGACTCCCATCCCCTCTCCTGCAGCTCACATCTTGCCCCCGTTCACTGTGCTACCCCAGAGCTTGTCCTTCCTTACGGACTCCTGGGGTTTAGTCCTGCAGCTTTAGCTGCTTCCTGCTTTGCATCTAATACATGGGACTCCTGCCCCCTCGTTGTGAGCCTGTTAACTCTGTGAACTGCTGTCTCGACACCCTGAAGTCTAGAATGTGTGTCATTCCTTTGGTCGAAGGCCTTGCTCCTTCTTGGAGAGAGGGCACGCTCCTTGCTGGTGTTCACAGCTCCATGAACTGGTCCAGACAAGTGAGAATCCGAGTTGGGTGTTTTTTTTTATCTGACTTTTACTACTGAGTTAGAACAGATGAGACGTAGCAGCAGGAAGGATGTGTCACGCAGTCTGGCTTGGAGTAGACTTCCGAGGATGACTCGATCCTCAGCAGACACTCAGGTTTTCCCTGGGACCCTCCCCTTCTTAGACCCATGACTCCAGGCACCGAGACTTCTACTCCCTAACCTTCCCCTTCAGTCAACTCAGAGCCTCGCTTTCACGTATTGCTTCCTGTCTGGACTCTGCCCCATCTCCTGCATGAAGAAGGGCTAATAGCAGCTTAACCTTGGTGGCGCGCTCGTTTCCCCCCTCACTCCCTCAGCTGCTCCTGGCCTCTCTGCGCTTGGCCAGGTGCGGGTGGTCGCTGCCCCAGCCAGCTGTGGACTCTCCACAGCAGGGCTGGTTCATACCTGCTGTAGAACATCCTCGGGCTGGGCCCACCCAGGTACCTCAGGAGATGGTTGCTCACGTGGCAGACAGCCTCTGTGGTGTGTCATCGCTGAAAACAGTTTGATTCCGGCTGCCAGGTGGGGAATGTGTTTTGAGGACCCGGCCTCTGCCCTTTCTCAGGGCCTCTCTCCTGTAGAGCTGAAGAGAAAAGTTCTCCTCGGCTGGGACTGGAGCCCAAGATGAACTCTTGAGGGTTGTTTTCGGGGCTGCCGTGAGCTGGGCAGCCGTGTTTTCCTACCTCAGACATGCACAGTTGCTGGAAGCCCCAGCTTGCTTTGGATAGGCTGTGTTTTAAATTTTTTTTTTTATCTTTGGCTGCACTGGATCCTGCAGGGTCTCCCTTGCTGCAGCGAGCGAGGGCTACTCTCCCGTAGTGGTGCAAAGGCCTCTCATTGTGGGAGTTTCTCTTGTTGCAGAGTGTGGGCTCGAGAGCGGGCTCAGTAGTTGTGGCACCATGGCATGTGCGATCTTCCCAGACCAGGGATCAATCTTGTGTGCATGGCCAGGTTGATTTTTAACAACTGAATCACCATGGAAGCCCTGGAGTCTTATTTTTAAAATTACTTTTATTTTTGGCCATGCTGTACAACATGTGGAATCTTAGTTCCCTGACCATGGGGATCGAACCCACGTCCCCTGCAGTGGAAGTGAGGATTCTTAACCCCTGGACCGCCAGGAGAGTCCCTCCTGGATAGGCTCTTATGAGCTGTTCCTGGCCCCAAAGTAATTTGGCCCCTGCCTGCCCTGAAGGCACTTGTACATACAGTTCCCAATCTTGATACCTGCAAATGAGGAGGACCCTCACCTCCTGCTGAACAGCTGCTCTGGCCCCAGCAGGTGTCACCAGGAAGGGGCTGTCCAGAATGGGGGCCGCAGAGGCCGCCTGCCTTTGGGGAGACTTGCCACGTTTCTCTCCCGGCCTCACCCGGGTGCCAGCTTAGGCCACTTGTCCCCTTGCTGACAACTGTGTCCCCCACAGGGTTCCATACAGGATAGCAAGACGAGGGGTGGTGAGGAAGAGCCGAGAATGGGTCCTGGAGAAGAAGGCACGCCGCCGCCGGCAGGGCAAGTGAGTGCTGGGGGCTGGGTTGTGTGCTGGAGGGGGGTGCTTGGCCACCCACAGCCTGGGGCTCTCTTGCCTCCAAGGTCCCAGGGGTTGGTAGTTCACTTTCCTAAGCCTGTTCTGTTCTTCCCGCCCCTGTTATCTCTTGGCACAGGGAGGTCCGCCCTGACACCCAGTACACCGGCCGCAAGCGCAAGCCCCGCTTCTGAGCAGGTGACTGCGTCCAGTGGGACCCCCTGGGGACCCGATGGGCAGAAGCTGCGCAGTCCAGCACAGGCGCTTGCCTCTGCAGAGTTCTCGCTATTGAAGTGCCTACTTCAGCTGC
The DNA here is from genome assembly GCA_006408695.1 of Aepyceros melampus. Classification (NCBI taxonomy): domain Eukaryota; kingdom Metazoa; phylum Chordata; class Mammalia; order Artiodactyla; family Bovidae; genus Aepyceros; species Aepyceros melampus. Next base: position 33,599 of record SJXQ01002946.1, on the reverse strand, counting down.
TGACAAAAAGGGTTTTTCTTAGAAAAAGTTTTAGAAACAGTTTGAAAAAGTTTTAATGTTCTAAAAGCATTTTCTTGACTTAAAAAAATTTTAAGAGCTTCTTTGTTCGGAAAGCAATAAACCACTTTCTGTGAAGCCCTGGCTCTGGCGTTTTCCCTCCCTGACAAATTTTAGAAGTTCCTCTGTTGGGGATGGGGCTTTATTCTCAGGTGTGAGTTAGGTTTAAAGAACTTAAATGTGTGAAAGGTTTCTTCTAACCTACAAGGAACAAGGTAGATTCCTTTAACTTGTGGCTCAGAGGTTAAAGCGTCTGCCTGGAATGCAGGAGACCCAGGGATCAGGAGACCCAGGTTCGATCCCTGGGTCGGGGAGATCCCCTGGAGAAGGAAATGGCAACCCACTCCAGTACTCTTGCCTGGAGAATCCCATGGAGGGGAGGAGCCTGGGAGGCTACAGTCCATGGGGTCACAAAGAGTTGGACACGACCGAGTGACTTCGCTTTCAGTTCAGTCAGTCATGTCCAACTCTTTGCGACCCCATGAATTACAGCACGCCAGGCCTCCCTGTCCATCACCAACTCCAGAGTTCACCCAAACTTATGTCCATTGAGTCGGTAATGCCATCTCATCCTCTGTTGTCCCCTTCTCCTGCCCCCAATCCCTCCCAGCATCAGTCTTCCACTGAGTCAACTCTTTGCATGAGGTGGCCAAAGTACTGGTTTCAGTTTCAGCATAAGTACTTCCAGTGAACACCCAGGACCGATCTCCTTCAGAATGGACTGGTTGGATCTCCTTGCAGTCCAAGGGACTCTCAAGAGTCTTCTCCAACACCACAGTTCAAAAGCATCAATCCTTAAGAGTGCTTATATGTTAACTTTGGTAAGACTGTATTTTGTTTTACATCATCAGGCACAGTTGGGAAGCAAGGGCAGGGTGACATGTATCCATCGTGCCCTGGGCCTAAGGCCACTGCCCAGTCATGGTTTCCCTGTGGTCCGAAGGTGGCATCCACCCCAGTGGCCTGGGCTGACCTTTGACCCTGAGCTGCTGCCTCAGGTACTGCCCGGCCAGCACTGGGCTCTTGCGGTCTGTCTGCTCTCCAGTCACTGGTGGTCAGAGGGCAGGTTCTGCTATGGGATTGGGTGGGGACTGTCTAGTGGGCTGATGAGGGGATTCGGTGATGGTTTGTGATTCCTGGGAAAGTGTGAAGAGGGGGTCGGTCGGCCCACGGTGCAGAACAGGCATCAGGCTGGAGCCGAGAGGTTCGAGCTGCTGGGGGGGTGCCAGCGAGAAGGCCTGGAGGTTGCAGGTGGAGGGAGGCGGCTGGGATCCTTAGCCTCCTGAGCCCCGCGGTGCCACTCACATTCATCCCCAAGATCTAAGGCTGTGACTAAGAAATCTGGAGCAGAGCAGAGACGTGGTACAGATACAAATGTTTATTCTACATAAAAACTTCACAAAATGGGCAGCTGGTTGTACCAAGACCTTTGGTGAGGGGTGGGGTGGGGAGTCGCTGTTCAAGAAGGCAACACGGACAGTGGTCACAGTCACTGGGCAGGAGCGAAGCGGAGGGCGGGTGGGGCACAGGCCTGGCCCGTCCCTCGTGCGTGCGCACGCATGCACACTCCTTGCCTGTCGACGAGGAAGAGGGCTTCTGGGCGGGGAGCACGTTTCAGACTTGAGAAGTCCCGAGCCGATGGGGAGGAGGGAGGTGCCCCCTCCCTGGCTGAATACTGCATCTGAGACATCCAACACCCACGTGGTGGGGATGGGGGGCGGGCAGCAAGGGTGGGACAAGATTGCAGGCCTGAAGTGACACTGACTTCTCGAGCACAGGAGAGCCGGGACCACTGTCCCACACATGCAACACACAATGGCTTGAGGACCCAACCCGGGGAGAGCTGATGGCCCGGGCATGGGCTTCGCCAGTGCAGAGGCCCGACTAGGGCCTGCCCTGCTGCCCTAGCTCCAAGGGCAGGAGACCAGGCCCCCGGTCAGCCTCTTCCAGAATGTTCCCTGGGGTCAGGTATAGCCCTAAGGGGTTGCTCCGGGGGCTGGAGGAACTAGGGAAGGAAGGAGGCTGAGGCAGCCGAAGACCTGTTGGGACTCTGCCCCCAGGTAGGGGAGGAAGCCGGGTCCTGACTTGGCCAGAAGCCCGGCCATGGCCCCTGGCAGTGATCGGCTGTTAGAGGCTTAGAGCTGGGCTGCCTCTTAGGGCCACCCCTCCCCTAAACCAAAAAGCAGCACCATGTGGCCAGCTGGTCCCCAGCCCGCAGAGGGGGGTGCCCATTCAGGGGGACAGCTGGAGAGGACACAGGACGGGGCAGGTAGGCTGGTCAGGAAAAAGCAAGGTTGGGGTCCAGAGAGAGCCTTGATCCAGGAGAGGGCAGACCCCGGGAAGGAGTGGAACTGCTGAAGGTTGGGGGACAGGAGCATGGCTAACTGCCCCGGGGCAGCCCTCCTCGAAGCGGAGGGGCCTGGGCCCGAGTCTGTCCCTTGCTGGCCTGTCCCCACCCGGCTGGCTCTTTCCCAGCCTGGCTCCCCTCTGCCTCTTCGGTACAGACACACACTGTCACAAAGATCATGCACACGACGGCTCAGGGCGGGGTGGGAGCGGGGGGCCCTGGGCAGAGAAGGAGCAGTCTGGGGTGGCGGGGAGAGAGCCCCGAGCCAGAGGTGGGGCAGCAGCCAGGGGTCTCCTGGGGGTGGACCATCCAGAGAGGAGTGGCAGGCGGGGTGGTTTCTATCCGAAGATGCCCCCGAAGGTGGAGGCGATCACGATGCCCAGGACTACACAGCAGATGACGATCATGATCTTCTTCTGCATGGGGAGGCACGGAGAGGCCTCAGAGAGCGCGGAAGGGGGTGCCGAGAGGGAGGCTGAGCCTCCTCCAGGCAGAGCTTTGAGGGGAGGTGCCACTGGGGAGTGGGCTCTGGTCAGGGCTGAGGGTTGGAGAGTCTGAGGGACTGGATGAGAGAAAGTGATGGCCTGGAATATGTCTGGGTGGGATTTCAATGGGGCGATGAAGGTCTGGGACTCCAGTATTCTTGGCTGAGAAATCCCATGGACAGAGGAGCCTGGTGAGCTGCAAGTCCATGAGGTCACAGAGGTGGACATGGCTTAGCAACTAGACAACGACAACGAAGGCCTGGGAGAGCCAAGTGGGGGCTCTGGTCGGATCTGAGGGCCGAGGGAAGGCAAAATGGGGAGGGACTTGTGATGCTTGGGGGCGGGGGACTCTATGGATATGTGAGGAGGTGGGCTCTGGCAGGATGGGACTACTCACCCGGCGAGCCTTGCTCTGGTACTTGACAGCCTTCTTGGTGTCAGACACGGCCCTCTCCACGTAGTCCACAGAATGTTCCACATTGTACTCAATCCTGTCAATCATCTCCCCCTGCAGGGCCAGGGGCACTCCAGCTCCAGAGGGCCCCCCTCCGGGCGGTGAGGGGGCCCGAGTCAGGACTTTGGGAAAGCAGCACCTGGGGTTAGAGAAAAGGGGAAGGTGAGGAGGAGGGGGGTCCAGGCACCCCGAGCAGCTCCCCAAAATGCAGCCATCCAGGGGCAGGAACTGGCCATGCAGCCTCAGCCAAGGGGGAGGGGACCATGCAGAGGACACCCGTCTGGGGCTCTGACCCAAGGGCCGACAGAGGACAGCGCCAGGCAGAGCAAGGCGGGGGCGCGAGTGGTGGTGGGCGGGAGTCTAGCCATGGTGAGCCCTCCCCAGGCATGATGGTTCCGTCCAGTCCTGACAGCTTTTGATGCCCCCACCCAGTCCCACAGCCCTCGTGGGCCTAGTAGCAGCCCTTAGAGGCCACTCGACCAAGGCAGCTGACCGCTCTCTCCCAACTCCACAGCCCCCACTGGTGGCCACAGCACCTCTCACCCCAGTGGAAGCAGCAGCTTCCTAAGGTCTCCCTGCTTCCCTACATGGACCACGTCCCGCCCACACTAAGATCCTCCAACTAGAAAGGACTCCAGGGCCCAGCACCGCCTGCCAAGACCCCCCCTCCCACCCCCGTCTCCATCATCTCCAACTCTCCCCAGGCTCTAACCGCCCGAAACGCCTTTCTGCTTTTCAGGGAAGTCAGGCTTTTGCTGGTCCTGATCAGGACTGTGGTGTTTCTAGTCCCTCTACCTGGGCCAGCTCTTTGCTCTTCCCCTGGGCAGTCTTTGGAGTTCAAATGCCACCTCCTCAGAGAGGGCCTTCCCTGACCACCCCATCCAAAGTGGTCACTGCAGCGACTGCCACTCCAAGCATGGCCCAGGGACTAGCAGCATCGGGGTCACCCTTGAACTTTAAAGACACACAAACGTATGAAGATTCATATCCCTACCCCCAAGTCCATCCTACAGAAAATCAACCATGAATATTCAACGGAAGGACTGATGCTGAAGCTGAAGCTCCCGAACTCTGGCCACCTGATGCAAAGAGCCGACTTACTGGAGAAGACCCTGATGCTAGGAAAAACTGAAGGCAGGAGGAGAAGGGAGTGACAGAGGATGAGATAGTTGGATGGCATCACTGACTTAATGGAGGTGAATTTGAGCAAACTCTGGGAGATGCTGAAGGACAGGGGAGCCTAGTGTGCTGCAGTCCACGGAGTCGCAAAGAGTTGGACACGACTGAGCAACTGAACAACAAACTCCCACCTGCGAACCTCTGGGATGGAGGCCAGCACAGGGAAAGGTGGAACAGGGCCTGTGAGTGGGGCTCTTGATCACTTTCAAGGCTGAGAACCACTGCTGTCAGGCTGCCGCTCTCTAACACCTGGCACTAGTATCAGATGCTGTCCTATCGCCCAACAGACATCCGCTCTGGGAAGCAGGCCCTCAGTGGTCTTGCTCGTTGCTATTTCTCTGGCTCCTAGGAAAATGCCCTTCCACGTGCCCACGTGACAAACAGCTGGTGAATGAGACAGGACAAGGCCGAGTGAAGGTGGGCAGGGCCATGCAGGGCCTGGGGTCCTGGAGAGCCAAGCAGAGTCATGCAGAGAGGATCCTTCAGGTGGGCAGTTTCAACCGCACACAGTGAGTTACCTGAAGACTGGGTCCCTCCCAGGCAGGGCAGCGTGGCGGGCAGAAAGGGGCGGGTTAGTGCAGCCC